>JABAKD010000013.1:12901847-13071847 GCA_012845835.1 Undaria pinnatifida
AGCAAAATCGAGCAGCTTGCTGGCTCGATCATCGGAAATGTCTTCTACCGGAGGAAACCGATCGAGCATTTACGCTGGTTTTGAAGGGAAGCCGATAGATATATTTCCCTTGGTGTTCTAGAGGGAAATTGGGGGGTCTTTTTGCCCTGGTGTTGAAGGAAAAGTCGATCGGACACAGCTACCTTGGTTTTAAAGGGAAAATTGGTAGAACGAGACATAAAAACCTATATCATAGTCCCCAGTGGTATCCATGGGGAATTGTTGTCGAAGTCGGGCCAAGGTCAATACAGCCCTCCTCAAAGCAACCACATGACACGGTGCGCAAGGCACCACTTGCGCGGAAAGGCGCTCATGTGCTCCCCCCGGATGCCCACAGTTCAACAAATCACGAGGTTGGCTTCGCACGCACGTTATCGTTGTCAACCCCGGTGTTACAAATAGCATACTATGGCAGTCGGGTACCTTTACTACACAAGAAGTTTTTGCACTTGAAATAGTAAAACAAAACGTAAACTAGGCGCTCTATAGACACGCCTAGGCCAGGCAGGGTCTATTGACCAGAAGTTGTCCCCCCTTGGCCAAAGGGGGGGTTGGCAGCACCATTTAGGTGCTAGAAGAGAGAGAGGTAATTGTTGTATTAGCTCCGAAACACAAGAAAACAAGCGATCTTAACTTCATCCCCGAATACCCATACCAGAACCCGGAAGAGGATCAAGAGAAACCCCTGCTATCTTCAGATCTAAATAACGTTTACATCTCACATCGGATCCTCAGCAGTCAATAACCACCACGAAGATCAGCTGTCGCATCTTACCAACACTACACACTCTCTGGTGCTCCACTGTCCACAGCTCGGAGCACCAATCGTGTCAAAAAAGAACACAAACATGTTGAAGGTAACTAGTTTTCCTCAGGCCGCCAACCTTTCTGGCATTTCAGCTGGAAACGAGGACGACTGGACCAAAGGTCAATGAGTAGGGTGAGGTGTGTACTGCCAAAAGCTGAAGAGGCTTGTTAAAGGGTTTAGGGGTTAGAGTCCCTCTTGAGCTGACCGGGGACAATAGTGCCGGGCCTGACATTGAGAAGGTGTCAATTATTTTGCTGCCTACCACTCTCTACAAAAAAAAAGCATTCGTTTGTGGAAAGTTACCCGGCCCGAGATCGCGAGATACACCGGTCCGCGTGCGTGAAGGCCTTGCCTACATGTCAAACAAATAGAAAAAGGGTATAACCGCGAGGATCGAGATTTGCCCAGCGTTTCTTCGGTCGCTGAGCGCGAGGACCGAGATTTTCCCAGCGCTCTATTGGTCGCTGAACGATTACAGCATCAGACTGGCGCAGATCACGGCCACAGTATTCCTAGGGGGGATGTTACGACAGTCTTATGATATACCCCATTTTTCACTGCCGGCTCTGAGGCGCTCGCACGACTGACTCTGACCCTCGCCGACAATACACGCCAGGCGATGTTTTCGGCGCGCCGCAGCGTAGCTAACCAACCCCTTTGGGGGTTCACATCGTAACTTAAGGCAGCAGCACGGAAGCCTAGGACCGCAAGGAACAGGGGGGTCACTGGCGCGAGTGGCCTTTAACCCCAGCAAGAACAAGCCTTAAAAGGGACTCGCCTTACCGTAGCAGCACTGGTCTGCATGCGACGGTAGAGGTGCGCCGTTTTTTTTTCTGGGACTCCTCGTTTGAGGAGCTCAAAAACAAAATCGGAAAGGGTGCAACCCAATCCATGGCCTAGGTGTTATATACATAGCAACATTTGCAAGACAATAATAATGTCCTTCATCTCCTTCGGACGATCTTGGGATAAGGAGCCCCGTGTTTCAGAAAATTACGACAACGCCCAAAAAGCGCTTGCCTACGTCGTAGCACGCATCAGCTCTTCTTACACAGGGAGAAAACAGGGGATGTTGGGTTAGGGGATGGTACGGGCTCCGACGCAAGGAGATGATTTGACATGCGTGTACGTAGCATTGGCTGTAAGCTACAAGGGAGCTCACACCATGATAAGGCCGCCCTATTCCCTTGTTTTGCCGGTGTACCGCGGGCCCCGCGAAAGGGCTCGTAACGGCAGGGGCTCCGTGACTGGACAAGTAACCGACTTTGAGAAAGCCTGACCAAGGCTACGAGAGGGGAGTCACTTTTGGGGGGGGGCTTTTCGCGATGGCTCGGGGTCACTCAAGAGAGTGACCTTCCTGTTTCATTTCATTTCGCGGTCTAGAAGCTTTCAGTGCTGTTCTGAATTTCGGGACATGAAACAGGAATGGAATGGTTAGCTACGCCGCGCCAAACAAACCGCCGAGAGGTTGTTTTTTTCAGTGAGGTACAGAGTTTCTCGGGCGAGTGACTCAAGCCTGGTGGTCAGAAAAAGGGGTCACCCTCCCTGCGGAAGCGCTGGTCACCTGCACGCGCAACCTGATGATCGACATTATTAGCGAATATAAGGTAATGGCCAAAAACGCAGCCAAGATCGCAAATATATCCGATCGGTAATTAAGTTGTCCAGGAGCCGGGGCGCTCGTCAGTCAGATATCTTTGGGTCCAAAAGCATCCTCCTGTTGGATGCACCTTTACGACGAAAAGGAACGACGTTCCGTCTCCAAAGGGGTCAATGGTCGAATGACCTAGGCAATCAACAACTGAGTACGTCCCCCTCCCGCCCCCCGCCCCCCCGGTGGAGGTCTCCTTATTAGCAGTGGGAACAGTGGTCTGCCTCGAAAGGGATGCGTGATCAATGGTCAATGACTGAGGCAAGCAACACCCCCCCCCCGCTACGGTGGCATGAGTCGTCGGCAATCTCCAAATGCGAGATGAACGCCGCGCCTTCGTTCAGTGTCAATTTTGGCGGACGCAGAACACATAAAATTCTGGTACCGGCTACCGGCTATATTTATACTAGCCCAACTCCATATGAATGGTGCTTACCCGCTTGTGTTTCGTAATCCTTCGGCGGATGGGTACAAATATAGCTCAAGCTCACCACACTTCCACGAAAACCTCTATTATTTTGAACAAGTCGCGCTAAAACGCTAAAACCCGTAGGTGCTGGGGAGTTTTGGCCGCGAGAGACGACTAGCAAGCCGACGAGAAGCTGCGTGGGGCCGCTCCCGCTCCATCCTTGCTTCCCTCTCCGAAGCCCGCTGGCTGGCCCGCTTCCTCCCTTCCGCACCCGCACGCCTCCTTCCCTTGTGTCCTCGAAAAACTCGCTGCACGCAAAGTGCGGCCGCAGACCTGTCCAAGGGAGGGGCACCGCTGTACCAACCTCCGTTTGCAACTGCAGCCGCCGCCCGGTCAAAAGGAATGCCCCCACCGCTGCACCCGCTCCGTTCTGAATGCACGTCGCTTGTCTCAGTCCGGCTTTCGTCGCCTGTTGACGGTATCTTTTGTGCAAGCGCGTCGCTTTTCTCATCCCGATTTTCGTTAGCTGTCGACGGCCCCACTATTTTCGCCGCATTCTCGGAGGCGTGTTTTTTCCTTCGAACACCTAGCTGTTGGGGGTTGTCCTCCCTTGCGGTGGTAACATTCGCAGGGGATTGGTCTTGTTGGCGAACGCTAGCAGCAGCAGGAATTGCCGCCGCCCTGAAACCAGCTGCCGCCGCTTTCTGTTGCCGCTCGAATTCAATACCGGCAGGCTCAACACGATACCCCTTGAGCTCTGCCCTCTTTTGCCGTTGGTGCGCCTGCTCCTGTCGACTATTGCGTGAACCACCCCCATCGCCCGAATTAGTGTTCCCCTGACCCCGTCGTGCTCCGTGTGTGGCCGGTTGTGGCTGTCTACGACGGTGTCCATCTTGGACCATGCGTCGCTCTCCTGCCTGTGATGTCACCCCACCGACATGAGCAGACCTCCCCTCTGTACATTTCTCGACACGAGCAGAACCCCTCTCAATATACGGCTCATCCCCATCGCGTCTCGCAGCAGGAGAGGATCGAGCAGCGGACCCTTCTCTCTCACGTACGTTGGCGGCGTTGGTGGCTCCCGTGTGGCCTGTGCCTCCCTCCAGTGACTTTGCCCGCGGTGGCGTGGGAACGGACCGACGGCGCCCCCCCGCCCTCGACACCGTTGGAGTCGAGCATTTGGCTGGGTGCACGATAGCTGCGGTGTCCCCCTTTTTTTCCCCTCTGAAACAACCGTGACGGTGGCCTGAAGCCGTACTCCCATCTCGAGCGGAAAAGGGAACATCATCGACTCGAGAGTTCGCCCGTAGTATCTTGCTCGGAGTTTTGTTACCAGCGGGATTGTCCTCTTCGTGCCGCCGCCGGACAGTGCTTGGCTTGTGCTCTCCCCCCCTTCCGGCGTCGTCCACGGTGGCTTGTTGACCTAGCTCGCGCGCAGTGCACAAATTACTTTTCTCCGGGTGTACGGGGTGGCGCATCGACCACGAACCCCGAACGAAAGCTTCGAAAGCGTCGTCGCCGTCGATGCCGGCGCTCACGTCCCTTGAAAACGATTGCGGAATGCGCGGGTAAGGAAAGCGGTGGCGCGACGAGTGAAAATGTCAGTGCCGGCGCCCACGTCCCTTTGAAAAGGATTGCGGAATGCGTGGGTTGGGAAAGCCGGGGACGCGAGAAATGAACAACGATGAGACGAAGGTGAGACGGAGGATGTAGGAGGGTGCCGTGAACGGTATAGGTCGGACATTGCGGCGGCTGAGCCTTTGGAGCTTTTTGAACACACGCCCAAAGGCAGGCGGTCGGAGAGCTCCTAAAATGTGGCATCATCTCCCGAACAGATGCGTGCAAAGGGCCTTAGTCAGCTTTGGTGGAGGAGGGGCTTTCGACCACCCGAGGTTTCAGCAAAGATCACAGAAACATGCGGCAGGGCCGCGTGGTTGCCCCTGCCAACCGCGGGCCTCACAAAAGTTTGGGGCTAAGGTTAGGGCAGAGGGGTTACGGCTGGGGTCGAGTTGGGTCTCGGCCGGCGTGAAAGATATATTCGACCATAGTGGTCCTGCACGGGTTTTGTTGCGAGGTGGTGCTCCAATCAGGGTTAACCTCAGGTAGTAGTCCGGCGGGTTTCTCCTAGTATAAGATTATGTTTCCACACGCTGGGATGCGCTTTTGAGCGAAAGGACAAACGCTGCACGGTGGAATTTGGAGTCGAGCTCAAAACGTTAGTCCCCCATCCGTCTGTACGCGTTCAACGACCAGTAGGGGGGGGGGGGGGGACCAAAAATCATTGTTCCGGCTGCAATGCAAGCTACTGCTGTTGTAGTCGACGCATCCGAAATATCCCGATACTTTCTCACTTGAACAGGGCTACACCTCTCAACCCAAGAAGGCAGTTTTTTTTTTTATAAAAAAATTAAGGCTTCACCTTGACGGACAATGGCACGGCTGCTCTAGACATTCAACGAACAATGTTGCATCACACAAAGAGAGACGCGTGCCCGCGAGGATATAGAGGGTGTACCCCCTTCTTTTTGGCCCATAAAGATTTTCCGGACGGCGCGGCTCCTTAACCCGTTGATAAAATCGTCGAAACACATCTTTCTGTTGTCTCACAAAGAAAAAAGCAAAAAAAATCGAAAAAATGTTATCAAGGCTGCGGTAAGGGGGGTACCCCGAAATCTGACTACCGGGTCTGAGCCATCATGTCATACTCGCGCGAGTGACTCCGTACCTCGCTGACAAAACCACGTACGGCGATTTTTTTTTTCTTGGTGCGGCACAGATAACCATCCCTTTTCGTATTCATTAATCGAGAATGTTTTAAAACGGCACGAAAGCCTGTGAACGCTAGGAACAGGGGGCGATGTCACTCGCGCGAGTGACACCGAGCCACGGGAAAAAAAAAAGGGCTCAAAAGGGGGTAAAACAACGTAAACCCCCCCACCACCGTACGAGCATTGAATTGGTCATTTTTGGGAATGCCTGGGCCACGGAGGTTGTTTATCGGGACTGCACTTTTCGTACTCTTGCATTAAAAAAAAACAAAACAGTTTTTAGTAGTGAGGAGAGCTCCAGAAGAAGAAAAAACAAAAAAAAACGCTGTTCAGACGGCAGGGGTAGACTGTGCAGGAACCGTTCTCAGGCTCCTTCCTAGAAGAGCTTTATAACAGCACGCCTCGTCCGGGAAATAAAATACAGATTGAAACAAACAAAAAAAAAAAGGAAGAAAAAAAAAAAAATGAAACCGGTGAAAAATCTCACGGCCTGGTGAAGCAACGAAAGTTATACGAGTAAAACACACAAAAAAAAAATGTTCCAACCACATCGGGTAGTTCCTCGTTTTGGAGAAGCCCCTTCAGAAAACGCCTCCAGCAAAAATGCAACGCGAAAACCGAGGCTAGGGCAGGGGGGGGGTCACATTTTTGGCTTTTTTTTTGGGCGGGGGGGGGGGTTTGCAATGGCTCGGGGTCACTCGCGCGAGTGACCGCCCCACACACCCCCCCCTGTTCTTTCTCTTTTTCTGCGGTCTTGAGCTTTCGTGCCGTCTCACCTTTGCGACACGAATCCGACAAAAATGGAATGGTAAGAGCCACGCTGCGCCAAAAGAAACCACCCGAAGTAGTTTTTTGTCCGCGAGGCGCACGGAGTCACTCGTACAAGTAGCTCAAACCCGGTACTGACCAATGGGGATACCCCCCCCCCCCCCCCCCCCCCCACCGTACGCTTGCTCCAAGATGTGCTACAATACACCACGTCCAGGACGCGAGCCACGACAGAGGTACTGTACCTCTTTTTGGCAAAACGCTCCTTACCCTATACCCTATCAACATGGTGATTGATAAAATCGTCGGAATGTCGTTCTTGTATTTTGCAAAAATGATTTTTAGCTTCTTGAATACTTGAGCCATGGGTTTTGTCGTCACAATGGTTGCGCTTTGGGGGGTTTTTGTCATCACAATGGTTGCACTTTTGGTTTCTATGTCGTGGGATTTGCACTTTGGGCTTTGTCACGAGATTCGCACTTTCCGTTTACCGTATGACTCAAAATATATACCTGGTGTATTTGACTGTCGAGTGAGGTATAGAGCTCCTCAAGTCAAAAACCCTGCAGGAAACAAACAATGGTTGGCGCGCCTTCACCGTAGCATGCGTTAAATATGACATTCCCACCATTTTTGGGCAGTACAGTCGTGACCTTAGGAGTCCCTATATATATATATATTTATTTATTTTTTGAGCGGGCTGATCCGGCGACGCCGACCGTTGCAGCCGAGGCGGAGGCACGCCTCGGCGAAGAAACCGCATATTTAAATATTTGAGCTGGCGGATCCGGCGACGCCGACCGTTGCAGCCGAGGCGGAGGCACGCCTCGGCGAAGAAACCACACGGAAAGGCGGTCAGAGGCCGGAAAGATCGGCGACGCAAATTTCGGCTGAGGGCTATGATAGGTATATTTTATATATATATATTGGCTTTTAAGCCATGGTGGCGTTTCTGGGCTGCCCTCGCTCACCTGTAGTGCTCCAAAAACTGCTCGACCGTGACCCCGTTGTTCGGCTCTTTCTCCCCCGAACCCCCCCATCTGTTGTCGGCGGCAAGCGACGCACGAGGAGTCTTATCGCCGAGTCCAACCCGGGGGGAGAACAACCCCCCGATGCGTTCATTCCCTCTGCCAACGCTAACCCTGTTATTATTCGTTGGCGGGAACCCGTTCCCATCTCCTCTGCAGTACACGTTCTTCAGGTCTTGCACGCGAACAACGTCGTTCACGGCACTTTTTGTGCCCGCGTTCCGTCGTGGAGTACTGGCGTTTCGATCGTTACCGTGGTCGTTCGGGGCGCCAACGCCATCGTCCTCAACTGCGCGCCTGGTTCTCCCTCCAAGCTCGACCAAGTTTCGGAAGACATCCCTCACAACCCTTTCGCGGGGCGAGCTTAGATCTCCCCGGAGGCTTCTCAGGACAGTGGCTGCCTCCACCCTGCCTCCACTCACGCCGGCCGAAGTTTGGCACGAGAACAGAGTAAACAAATCGTCGATGTCCTTTGCAGTGGGAAGGGGGCATCCCGCCCCACCCGCAGAGGTGAGAGCACGCCTCAGCTCCTCCTTGTGAAGGGGGGAGGAGTCGGTTTTCAAGGTAGCGGTGGGAGGGTGTGCAAACGACGGGGGGAGGGAGAATCGAGGTGAAGAGTCGACTTGCAGCGATGGAGGGAGGGATAATCGTGGTGAAAAATCGAGACAGCGGACACGCGGTAGATCTCGATATAAGAGACGGCGCCGTATCTGGGTACGATAGACGGAAACGCGGGGTCCAGAACGCGCAACAACCTGAGAGTTGGAGCGACACAGGTGACTCAGCAGCTGCACTCGGCCACACGTTAAATAGTGGCCTAGCCAAACGGTGAAATGGCGCTGGACGCCGCACGGACCAACGCCCTTTTCTCCTTTTGAGCAACCTGGACCATAATGTTAGGACCGTTTTGAACATGATATGAATAGCAAAAAGGCCCTTATATATACGTCCGGAGTGATCGCAGGTTGGTTGTCAAAAGAGTGAAGAGTTCCCAGTCAGTCCGACACGTATTTGTGGCTAGGGGCAAGTTTTGCAGGTTCGGATGGGCTCTTTCAGCTAGCACACCTTGGTGGATGGCGCTGGGCAAGTTGCGCGCGCCCAGGAGGTTTCTGATGGTAGTGGTGCGTCGGGTCGCGTGACGTCTCGGTATACCAGTCGAATCGGAGCAGGGTGGCCTGACCCAACCCGTGAGGCTTGAAACCCACCTGTGACCCAACCCGAGCTTACCCATGCGGGACATTTCGATCACCTCCGGGCCCGACCCGACTCGAACCGCCTGAGTTTTTTTTTCAACACCTCCTGTCCCGGCCCGCCTGCCGGATAATGACCCGTGAAAAGCCTTGCAAAATGGATACTACCTGGTACCAATCTAGACGGAAATGTTAGAACTTTCTGGGTATTCCTACGAGGGTGTGTTCCCCAACGTTTCTTATGTTTCCATCCAGAGCGATATGCTGCTGTGCCATGATAGAGGTGACGATTCGTGCTACCATAGAGGCATACCTTTTTTTGGCTAAAATGTTTTCTGAGTGGCCCGTGCTTCAAGAGAGGTATTAACGTATACCTTCTTGGCTCAAATGTTTTCTGAGTGGCCCGTGCTACAATAGAGGTATTAAGGTATACCTTTTTTTGGATAAAATGTGCTACAATAGAGGTATTAAGGTATACTTTTTTTTGGATAAAATGTGCTACAATAGAGGTATTAAGGTATACCTTTTTTTGGCTAAAATGTTTTCTGAGTGGCCCGTGCTCCTTAACCCGAAACTCTCGGAATGTCATTGTTGACAGGCTTTTTTTTTTTTTTGGTATACCTGGGCCATGTTTTTTTGTTTTTTTTTCACCGGGTTGCACTTTTAGCCTTTTTTTGCTCGATTTGCTCTTGTTTTGCCGGGTATAGAGCTTAGCTCCTCAAGTGAACATCGCCAAAATATATATATATATGCATATGTACCATTTTGATTTTTTTGCCTAGTCCGTCCCTTTTTCTCCGCCGGCGCAGAGTTTTTTGGTGTGCTTTCTTCTGCAATGCGATCAGACTACCCGTCGGTATATTATCAGCCGTGTGCCGGGCTCATGGGACGTCCGTGGCGCGAGCTATGGCCGCGGAAAGCCGCCGAGACTGGCTCTATTTTGCGGGGTATGAGACACTTCTGTCCCCGGGCAACCACACACTTAGTCTAGACGTATTTAAGCCTCGAGGTTAGGTCTTAAGTACTTCCAACTGGAAGAGCTAGGCCATTCGATATTTCGACCTTAAACGCATAAAAAAAGACCATATGTCTAAAACTCGAAATAGTGGTCTCTTTCAGTACGCATAAAAAGAAAAGCCGAGGAAAGATCAAACTACTTGAAAATAGACTATGATATTTCTGCACTACTCCAGACGCAGATGGCAAGACGAGGATTTATGTCATGAGTCAGCACATGAGTGGGTGGAAACTTCGAGAAAGACCCTCCCCTGCCCATGCTGTGCGAGCTTGAACAAACGGCCAAAACAAATAACTAGTGCCTGCCAAAAACATTGAGTGCTTCGTACTCCATACTCGCTTCATATGTAGGATACCTCGCAGGCGTCTGCCGCCTTCGGTGTGCCTCAGTGTGGCAGTCAGTACAGCAGCACAGCAGGACTGGCCCTCAACCCGGTTCAATTTCCACCCTCGAAATGTAGGCATCCGTCTGATGTTTCCTCGAGCTTTTGTCGTCTGAAATGCTGTTGTTTGCTGGAAAATACTCGGAAAATTGCTTCAAATATGCACTTGGGCCAAAATGTGCCCAAGTGCATATTTTGGGAAAATCCACATCTCACCGTGGTCTGCCGTGGTCGTTAGGTCGATAAAATAGACCTATTTTGTAGACATTTAAAACACGATAGGGCTTAATTTGGTTTAGAGCCTAAAATATAGGCATATCGTCAGGCTTAAATACGTCTACTACACACACGGTGGAACTTTGGTCCTCGCACGTACATCGGGGTGGCATCAAAATGTATTTGCGAGAGAATTTTCCCGCACTGCTAGACGCGGGCGCGGTGTATATGTACCCGCTGCAACGACGTGAACTATGTCATTACTGTGAGTTCTCCCTCACAATTGACACGGTGGTTACCATACAGCAGTAGCGAAACCTGTATAAAGAGATATAAAGTAGCAACACAACCCAAGCAAAAGTAACGATGTGCACACAACAGACCATATCGGCAACAAACATCGGTATAAGCACGCGGGGAAAAATACTGGACACAGAAAACAAACAACAAATTGACACCAATGATTCCTCTAACAGCAGCGACAGCAGTACAAAACCATCAGACAGCGAAAATGATCAAGACAACAACAGCAGCAACAATAATAACAATTCTGGTCAATGGTCCATTATTCCCGAGATTGGTGATGGTGCATGTTTATTAAGATGTATCTCGCGTCGTGTGCACAACAACCCAGCTTTACATCACATCGTCCGTGCACATATTATTGCCCACATCACAACCAATTTGTACACCGTTATCCCAGGATCAGGTTTCAACACTTTCCACGACAGCATCTTAGCTGGAGCAAATCAAGGTCATGTAGATAATAAAGAATCATTTGTCGGTGTAGACAATATATTTTTCTGAACGGAACAAACAACGCCAACGTGCCCGAAAAAGTTCCGTTTGTCTTGCAAAGTTCCATCAGCAGCACCACCAGCAAGCAGCACGTAGTCCATAAACTCTAAGTTTACTGTGAGTTCTCCCTCACAATTGACACGGTGGTTACCATACAGCAGTAGCGAAACCTGTATAAAGAGATATAAAGTAGCAACACAACTCAAGCAAAAGTAGCGATGTGCACACAACAGACCATATCGGCAACAAACATCGGTATAAGCGCGCGGGGAAAAATACTGGACACAGAAAACACACAACAAATTGACACCAATGATTCCTCTAACAGCAGCGACAGCAGTACAAACCCATCAGACAGCGAAAATGATCAAGACAACAACAGCAGCAACAATAACAATTCTGGTCAATGGTCCATTATTCCCGAGATTGGTGATGGTGCATGTTTATTAAGATGTATCTCGCGTCGTGTGCACAACAACCCAGCTTTACATCACATCGTCCGTGCACATATTATTGCCCACATCACAACCAATTTGTACACCGTTATCCCAGGATCAGGTTTCAACACTTTCCACGACAACAGCATCTTAGCTGGAGCAAATCAAGAACTTGTGGAAGCCTTACGCATATGCTACAAACGTAGAATTAGTTGCTGCCACGCAGTTATACGGAGTGGACTTTCGAATAACTTATCACACCGAGCCTCAGCAATATCCCAACCCTCCTCCTCCAAAAGTCTGTGATATCTTATTATATTATCCACATTCTTTCCACTACGCATCCCTCCGATATACACCTTCTGCATAAATACTTCATCATCATCAGTTAGTTGTAGTCATTCGACTTGCGTCGCCCCCGGGAGGCACGTGTCCACCTCCCGAAGGGGAACCTTGTATATTATACCCTTATATATCGTGCACCCCTGCTTTTTTGGCCAGAATCTTTTGGAATGAGGGAGCTTACACCAACCAGCCTAACAAGTTGCCTAAATGTCAAGGAAATACCGTCAAGCTTACCGTACTAGGTAATCCGTTGCATGTCTAGATCGTGGGATTGTTGGTCGGGTTGCGCTTGCGGTTTGTCTTGAAACGGTCAGGTTTGAGTGAAGCATAGGCCTTCTCCGTCGAGGAAACCCTCAGAATGAAACGTAGGTACACCCTTGTTGTTGTTGTTGTTGTTGTTGTCTCACGTTAACTCTTGTCGAAAATCTAGAGTCCGTGATCACACTGCAGCCCCAGGAAGATCCGAAAATCAACAATAATGGAATCAAGATTCGGCGGGGAAAACACAACGCTTTTTCCCACCTAACAAAACGAACGAGACGAAGAAGGCGCACACCAAGTAAAGTGAATCGAAGATGTGCAAGCTGAACCAACACGGCCGCGGGTATCCACCCAGCTGCACAGCATCTAGAGCACCCTGATCGTAACGCGGGCCGCGAGGACAGCATCGCAAAAGGGCGCTCGCCATTTGGGACGGCTGGAAAGTTAAAGGAGGATGCGTTCCTGGTTGGTTTGTGCTGTTCGTGTCCGCGGTACTAAGACTTATCTTCTGATGCTTCCGTGAAAGATTATCGAAAGTCGTCGTCGTCGTCGTCGTCGTGCGGGGGGGGTACGACAAAATCTGTTGGCCACGCGTAGACCGCCGAGTTATCCCACGGCAGACGGGGTGGAGCAGAAGTTTTTTGCCGCGCTCCTAGCATTACAGGTAAGGAGCTCAGTTCGTATGTCGCCCAAAACATTGGTTCGAAGCCGTCCAATCGCGCGCAAAACGCGACCCCCCGAAACACTGCTTTGAAGGCGTTCAATAGCGCGCAAAACGCCAGCGATACTTCTTTGCGCGCTTGGGTCTAAAACTAACATAGTCGCCAGAAGATCAGGCTAACAACCGATGCTTGCACACCCGAGGCGCTTAACCGGTCAGACAAAAATTAGCCTTCCCCCCAAAAACAGGGCAATCCCTACGGCGAGGATGACTTCCGTCGGAAAGTTCGTTCTAACGAACCTACGGCGCGCGCCTCGACAGGGATCAACAATCAATTTTCCGGAGGTTCCTCGTTTGTGGTGAGCTCTACACACCTCATCCAACAAAAAAAAAACAGTTTTGAGCAAAAATAGAACGCTACATATATATATTGCCCGATTTGTAATCTCGCGGGGCTAGCTAGAGGTATATCCAACGAATAATCTAACGCGAAAACATTTTACACGGAAACACTGAGATGGTGGGTAGCTCCTCTCGGTTGAGGGGGGCTTTCTCTAGCGTAGCACCTGTGCAACCGCAACCATTTTCCTAAAACTATTTCAAATACGTCAGCTGTTTATGCACAGCCCTGACGGACACTTGGAGCTCTCTACCTTGGTCAAGCTCCCTTCCGCAGAGACGCTGGCTTTGGAAAGTGCTGCCCTAAGTCCGCCCACCCCCCCCTTGCCGCTTAGAAGATTCCGGCGAACTCTATCCACCGCGGCACACGACAGCCCAGCCGACGACGACGCGACGGACCGCGCCGGCATGGTTTTTTCAGCGGCCGTCACGGCAGAGGAGAAAGCGTTGCGGCCGAAACGCCGCTCCAGCAGGGCATGGAGTTGCACCAGGCAGACCTGGAAGAGCACGAAAAGTAGGACTGTGTTGAAGTAGGACTGTGTTGAAGTAGGACTGTGTTGGCGGGACTTGACGGCGAGTGCATAGCTTTACGGCAGAGCAAAAAAACAACCAGCTGACTTATTAAATAATAAACATCATATATATGTCGGGCCGCAGAACGCACCATCACAACCAACTAACTGACTTATTTTTCACATAATAACACCCCATGTCGGGCCACAGACGCAACACCGTCAGATGCTGGCTAGACTTTCCCGGCTAAACGATGAGTCGTGTTGCGGAGTAAAAGGCAAACTATAACTTCGCTTCGTTTTTTTTTATTAGCCATCACACCTTGACCCAGAAAAGCACCACCGAGAGGCATCGACGCAGCACTCCGCAATTTACCACACGTCACTAAGGACGTCCGCTAGCCAACCATGCGTGCTTCGATGGGGGTACTGTACCTCTTTTTGGCGAAAACCTTTCTATGAGTAATGGGACTCCTTAACCCTTTTAGCACCGCACTCCCGACGGGGGGACAAAACACTTGGAGTTAGACTGGGGTACTTTTTAGGTGTTGGATATGGGTAAAACCCGAAACGCTCGGAAAATGCCATTGTTGTTTTTGCAGTGTTGGCATTCTTTATTATACCTACTGTAGGCGATGAGTGTGTTATGTATCGAATTGCACTTACTTTTCATTTTTTCACCGAAAATGACATTTTTTTAGTGAGATACAAGAGCTATTCAAGCAACCACCCTCAGAAAGAAATAATGGTGTTCCTACCGTGGCATGGTTCCATTTAAAAATTCAGCCAAATCAGTCGTCGGCTTATACACTAGCACACCCACACCTCTAGTTGAATACGCCAGTACACCCTCGCTTTACACCGCGAGGCGGTTATCAAGCAGGGTTAGTTGTCGTTTTTGCGGGAGCGAAAGGGCTCCGGCTCCATGACGACGCCTTGTTTGGCTTTCGTCTCAAACCGTATAGAACTATATCCACGTTTTCAGGCGGAAGCTATTTGGAACTAGTGTGAGATCTTGTTTTTACTTCGGTGAAAAAGGGATAAGCGTTGCCCGTCCGACTTTGGCGTGTCAGCGTGGTTTTCTTGGACGGCTGTTTTCGCAAGGTGGACGCAGGAAAAACTGTTTTTTTCATAAGATCCGGCTATTTCAGTGAACTACCTCTAACGTTGGAGTTATTCCTGAAAAAAAAACAACGCACAGTTACAGCATGAAACACCCCTCGACAGTACACACGACAGCACTCAAAAGTTAGGAAGGTTGGTGTTTCGGGTCGACTTTTGAGCGGAAACAAATGCTACCGTTGTGCTGTGCACCGTATCGGGGTGTTAGAGGCATCCTGCCTCACATACATATCGATTTGAGCCTCGCCTTACACAGGCGTGGCTCACCTCCTTTAGCACTGCTATGACAAATACTGAAAAAATGTATGGAATCGAAGTGGACTATCCTTTGGAGAGGTGAAAAGGTCAAGGGGTGTCGAGTGTTGCAGTGCAACGTTGCGACAACGGTGTCTGGACTGCGCTCAGATAGTGTGGCATGCTGTTGCAGAGTAACATACGGCACACGTGTTATCTACAGATAAGGAACGAGGTTGTTTCAAAAGATTTCGAATAAATATATGATATGTGACGCCGCGATTTTGCACGCGGTATGATTGTTGGGAACAGGAAAAACGCCCACCTGACCTGCACCAACACCCCCGCTTCCCCCCAGAAGGACACCATTCCACAACAAGGTGCCCGTAACCTTCACTGTCGACATGCTTACGGAAATTTTCACACATCGGACAGATCACGATCTAGATCATATAGATCATATAGATAATACAGGAAATATAGGTCACCGTAACCCTTACTGTCGACATGCTTACGGAAATTTTCACACATCGGACAGATCATGATCTAGATCATATAGATCATGTAGATAATAGAGGAAATATAGATCGTATAGATCACATACCTGGTATTCATATAGATCATATAGATCATATAGATATTATAGATATTATAAGTTATATAGCTCATATATATCACATAGATCATATAGATTCCATATCTGTCGTTACGATTTGTTGTGAAGGATCTGTGTAGTACCGATTCAACCCACTTAACGTGTTAACAGATCGCGCAGATAATACCGCTCCCACACCCGGCAACATGCTCTATAGGGAATGCAGATAACATAGACTATAAATCCATCTGCCCTGAATGGCATATATCAGTAATAGATCAATAGGGATCTGATCTGTCCCATATGTTGCGTAAAAACGTTTACCTTCTCGTCAAGGCGGCGACAAGCTGCTGCCGCCGACAGTTCTTTAGCCCTCGCCCTTCCAAGCCCGGGGCGCAGTTGGCACAGGCGTGCTGACATTGCAGCGCATGCAATGGCTGGTTTCTCGGCAACCTGTGCGTACCCAGGCATCGCGCCAGCAACAGGACTGAGGATACGGGCTCGGATTTGTTACCGCAAAGGCGAGATAACCAAACTAAACAAAGCTCGGCAGGGGGAATGAAAGCGTGAGTACGTCGTCTCTGGGGAAATTGGCGCATTGCGGAAGCACCACTGCAGTCCAGCTGTTGCCGCATCGCAACATATTTTCCTCGTGGAACGCGGATACCCAAGGGCTCGCTGCGTTGTCCTCGTGAAATTGATCTAGAAGAAAAAACAGTAATGGAATAGTCGATTCTCAGCTTTGGAGGCTGCGCGATTTTTCGGTCGCGCGTATTCCACAGTCCTCGTGTAGGATACACCGGAAGGTCGGCGGCCCCCCCGCCGGACGCTGCCCGAGGGCCAAATCGACAATTTTCAGCAAAATTCGCCGATGAACGAGCCACCGTAAGTTGACGTTTTTTTGTCGTCAGAGCTTTCGAAGTACAACTAAATACATCTACGCCGCATTATTATAGCTCATGTTTTTCGGGCAACTTACTTCCCTGTACGTACATCAAATCCCCTGACGGTGTTGGCGGTGCTTAGCTCTGTCTCGTGGTGTGTGACTAAGGAGCATGCACCTCTCTAGGATGAAGAATCGGCGCGGACACCGGATGTAAAGGATGTCGATGGGCAGAGATCACGGCTAAATGTGAAGAACACAGACACACCTTGCTGGCCTGCAGTACGTGTATCAGTCCCTCCAGCGAGCGCGGTGGGCTGTACACAATCGTCGCAAGTTCTGCGATGGCACTTTCTGCCGATGATGCCTTGGCCTTGCTTCCGCCTTCCCCAATGCCGTTCCAACACTCCCTTCGGGGCTGCACCCTGGCAGGCGTCAAAGCCGGCGAAACCACCAACGTCGTGTCGGCGATGTTGTCGTGCGGAAAGGCGCTCGAGCAGTCTTTTCCGTCACGGGATCGCAAAACGTCTTGATAACCATCGTCAAGGTGCTGCTTCTCAACCTTACATCTAAGTTGTCGATTTTCGTGTTCTCTGACCCCAGCCACCATTTCTGCTGGGTTTTGATGAGCTCTTGACTCGTTGCAAGATGCGGCCGACAAAGCTTCACCATTGCGACCTCTCAACAACGTCGGTGAACCTTCTTGGCGAGGCGTACCACTAATCCTACCGTCTCGGGTACGTCGAATGCCCAAAGGGGAGCTGTCCGCCCGAAATCCCCCTTCTCGCGACCTACGGACACGAGTAGGAGACAGCCCAGGGGCGTTTTCGACGGCCGGGGTGGATGGAACTTGGTGGCACCCTATTGCAGCAAGGAGCGCTTGCATGGAGACGCGACCGTCGCGCTGCCGTTGGAATACGCTTGTTATATCTGCGAGTTCGCCGGAGGTCAGCTTTACGCCGACGTCTCGCAACGCTTGAATCAGGGTCCTCCCCGACAATCGGCTGTCGCAGCCTCGAGAGTTTGCATGGATCAACCGCAGGGTCCCCGTGAGACGAAGAAGTCCTTCCTCGCTTGTCTGCGTAAGAGTCTGCTGCCGAAGGAGATTCGCCAGCCATTCCTCCTCCCACACGCGACATCCTCCATTGCAAGCATCGATCCCTACAGCGGTGCCGTTGGCTCCGCGGTCGGAGCTCACACAACGGGCATCTGGTTCACCGTTACTAGACACGTCCGAACCGAGCGACATGCACGAATTGTATGCTGTTGTTTTTAGGCCGCCAATGTTTTCTTCGATATGGCGAGTTTTCCGGGGAAATTCCCACGCCCTGGGTTGGTTCTTCGCAGTGTCTACCACATGTTCATCAACGAGAGCTCTTCCGTCCGCCCCGGACACGATACTCGCCTGAAGGATCCCCCGGCGTCCATCATGCGAGCTTTTCGGGCGATCGGACACGATGCGGTTCGTGTCCGAAGCAGAAATTGACGCAGAATAGGGTCGTCGAATTCCTACTGTTGTACCTCCCTGAACAAGTTCCTCGAAGCCAGGGCCACGGATAGTACCCACGCGCGAATTAGCACCCTTGGTGGTTGTACTGGAGGAAGCATTCTCAGTAACGGAGGCAGCAGCAGCAGCAGCAGCAGCAGCAGCGTCCGTAACGGCAGTGGCAGCAGCAGCAGCGGGCGTAACAGAAGCGGCACCTGAAGTTGCTGCTGCCCACGGAGTTGGCGTTGACTTGGTCCGTCCCAAACCAACACGATCACGGACAACGGCTGCCATCACCGCCTTCCTCTTCGCTCGAAAACCCGGAAGATACCGCATCCTAGCCTCGCTGGAAGGAGCGCACGAGAATTCCGCAACGGGGTGAAACGATAAAGCCACGGACCTGCCCGAGGCCAAGCACTGCCGGAGCGAGCGCAGCACAGCATCTAGAACACGTTCCGCTTCTGGGCGTGAGCTCCCCGCCGTTGCAGCCACCCGCGAAATATTGAGCCTCGCGTTGACCGACCCACCCGCCAAGGATGCCCCGGTACATGCATCATACTTCAGAAGGCGGTGACTCGCGACGAACTCGGAGGACACGAAGAACCGTTCTCTGTCCTTACCATCGAGGGTGAACGTCCCCAGGGACTCTATCCGGACCCCGCGGGCCGCGGAGAGAAGCGAGTTTTCGATGACGAGCGCGACGGCGTGCCATATCTTGTTCACATTGTCAAGATTTTTGGAAATAAGTATCTTTTTCTTCCCGTTGCTGTTGCTGCCACAGGTTTCGTTGGAATCTGCTGCCCGGAATTTTGTGGCTGTCAAGCGGCGCGCTGCTCCTCGGAGTATCTCACTAGATGTCGCATGTTGCGGTTTGCAGGGCATAAGCGAGGACGATGTGTACGGGATCCGCGCTGTACAACGCCAAACATCACACCTCAGCTGGTTTTAACCGTTCAAAGTTCCCTGGCGAATACCGCCTTTCTTCGTATAGAAATCCTTGTTCACAGGTTTCACCCATCGTTTTTCTAACACAAGCAGCAGGTTTCGATGCCCTAGACCTTATCAACGTTCCTAGGGTATCTGTACAGAGTAACAGCAGCACAGGGTGCAGGTGCCATCGTCTGAAGGCCTCGGTCTCTGGTTTCCGTCTCCTGGGAGGGGTAGTGACCTTCATCCCCTATACGTTGCGGCTATATTAATGGAAACCCTTTTTTCAGGGGGTTATTGAGCGGTATTGGGTGCACTTGCTGTTGGTGGAAGCTACGTCAACATGTACTGCGGTGGTGAGTGCGTTGATCGAACGATCGGGGTTGGTAGTACTTGACTACCTAGTGTTAAATATGTTCTGGTGGTAAGCTATGCTGCTCCACCAAACAAGCTTCGATGAGCTCAAAATGACCTGATCTTGTTTTCACCCAAACCTTTGCTTTTTTCTGTTGAAACATCAACACATTCGGTATTATACACAGCACACGTTACGAGTACAGCAGCAGCATTGATTTACAGCAGTCACAGCAGTTCAGCACGAGGGTACTGCTAGTCTAAAAGGGTGCGGAGTGGTTACGCCGCCTTTTTTCAGACGTTGGCACATCGAAGGCTGAACCACAAGCGAGGCAAAACGGTACTCGCTCTGCACCCACCAACGCACTGCACTCGCTCCTGTTATATTCGATCAATCAGTCTAGACTGACAAATCGCAGCACACCAGGCGAAATCTGTCCCGTTGCACACGACCCGTTGACTATTCGCATAGACTACCCCAATAAGGATACACGGATACGTCAGCTGTGTACGCAGCTGTAACATCCACCTTTTTGTCGCTTGTTGCCGTGTGTAGGCCGTCAGTTGAACCTGCTTTCTTGTGCTTACTGCTGCTGTAGAGCTTATGATTCACGCCAACTATATATCAGGCGCGTCAGGGGAGTACCTACGCGAGTCGGAGTCCCAGACGCAACATTCCTAGCAAAGGCCAAAAATGAAAAACCAATCGGAGCGTTGGGAGTTCTGTCCTTGTCGACAAAACACGACGTTTCTTTCAACTTCTTTTTTCGTTCGGTCTTACTAATTGTCTGATTGTCTACCCCCCTGTCTGGGCACTCGAAAAGAGGAGTGTGGCGTCCGAGTTCTTTTTTTTGGTTTTCGTGCTCCCCTGGGCACGCACATACTCACTTGCTCCTATGCTCGTAGACCGTTCGTTTGGTTTCCATTTTTCCCTGGGTGGGGTATAATTCTACTCCAGAGAACAGGCCGGCCGCCCCGGTGTTCTAGCGGTTACCCTCGAATACTGCTAGCGTTGGCCCTTGACTGAGATTCCCACCGTGGTGAGATTTTGAATTTATTTTGCAATAATGCCAAAAAGGATCAACTGCGGATAGCGCCTAGCAAAGCAGCGTGGCAAGGCAGAATTCGACGCGAGTCGACGAAGGAAGGAAGCGCTGAATTCGTCTCGCGATAAATATGAAGGCACGTACCGTGGTGGGGAGGGGGGAAGAGGTCCCGCTATGTGTCCCCGGATCTGAGCTACTTCTGGGAGGGAGCGCGAGAGCAGTGTGAGGATAGTAACTGGGATGGGAAAAAGAAAGAGCGACTGGAGCCTGTCCTGCGACAACGGACTTGATTATCCGAGTTGGTGTGAGAAAGACAGCTCGTAAGACCATATCGGTATGTACTAGGCGCGTACTCGTACGGCAGTCTCCTATAGGACCGCGCTGCCGTGCGTGCAAGCATCCATCTATCGGAGGACAACCGCAACGGCAGAGCATATTTTCTTCGTTGTTGACACCGAGGTGTGGGCTCTCCTTTTTGCCGTCACTCGGAAGCTTTCTCCTTGCTTATCATACTGTACCACCATACGTAGTATAGCTGTTGTTTTCGCGCGCCGCGCTTGGCTTTTCTTGGGCACCAGGTATCATATACAACGAACCCGATTTGCAGCGTGAGCAGATACTCGTACTATGTACAGCAGTACAGGGTGTTGATATCATACTTAGTACCAGGTACGACGTATGATGACATGAACCGTTTTGGAATTCCGGAGGGAAAAATTGACAACACGAACTGACGTTTACAGCGTCATCAGCCACTACTGGTTAGAGGGTGATAATTTTGTCGTCCGAACTATGACATGATGCCATGCAGTGTGCAGTGTAGTGCAGTGAGTCGTATGAACATGTACGGCCACGGGCGCACGATTACAGCGTCGGCGACGCGAAGCAAAGCATCTCGGGGCGACTGGGGCAGGGGTGTCCTAGATGGAATACCCGAACCTCCACGCAAGAAGTTGCTCGGCTCATGCACTTGACGATACTACTTTTTCCAAGCTTGTACAGCGCGTTCACAGCATAAAGGAAGGTTGAAAAATACCGCACCACCTGTCGTTTAGTTTGTCGCTGGATCTGGGTCCCCCGCGGGGTGTACCATCCGTACCGATTGCACGGAGTTTTACACCACGCGGTCAGCATGATACTACGTGCTGTAGTCGTGCAGCAGATCGCTGTACAGCATTGTAGTGTCGAGCCCTCGACGGTTGGGGAGTCCACGCGATGTTGCGGTGGTCGTCTAACCTCTAACGTTTGGCACGCCTTGCAGTATAAATGGACGCTCATTGCTACGTGTCGACCCGTTCGTTGTTCTCGCCGTCGTCGTACGACACGTAAGGAGTGCGGGAAACTTGTTTGATCCCGAATGGCAATAGCGGCAGTAGCAGCGGTGATAAACAGAAGTAGCAGCCGCAGTGGCAGCGGTAGTGGCAAGCAGCAGTGATATGCCGCAGCAACACATGTTCGTAAGTAGACAGACAGACAGTCAGAGTGACTCTTCGCTCACCCCGCGAGCTGTTCGTTCGTTCGCTCGCTCGCTCGCTCGCTCACCCGTGCGTTCTTTCGGTCCGGGTTGCGGCCGCCCTGAGCCTACTGTAGCAGGAATCGATGGGGAAATCCCGCAGGCCTGCCGTATGATACGTAGAGCTGTAGAAGTACGTTGTTATGACTGACTAAGTGCTACTTGTATTGCACCCGTGTACCTTATACGATATGCATGCACGTTTTTTTTGTCCGTTTTACTCCGTTTTCCTACTGCAAAAACAATATTCCGCGCTACTTTCAAACGGGTTTCCTTCCCCCCCAAAACGTGGTAGCTGCAATTCTCAAGCGGTTAGTTACACCGCTCTTTTTATGTAATTCGGTAAAAATCGACGAGCATATAAGGTGAAAAGTGAGAATGCTGAACCTTTTTTTGTTCACGATAAAAATGAAGGCAAAAAACCGGGGAGGAAAAGGGTAGACGCCTACCTGTGCCCACGGGTTGTCCAGAACTGAGAACGTCGCTTAGGGTAAGCCTCTTACGAGTTGAGCTGGAGAGCAAAGTGGTGTTTAAAACAAAAACTTCGTACATGTGTGAATATATTCCGCTATATCGGTGTTCGTTACATGGCGTCTCTAGCACACAAAAGGAGAAAACGACACCGCAATCGCCACCGTGTCGGAAAAGAAAAATACACTATATTGTTTTCATCCGTTGTTTTTTTTTATCCGTGGTGGGCCGGGATTTCTTCAAGAAGACTTTGGTGTGGTAATTTTGCGTTGTTTTGTTCGTTTTTTTCTTGGTGTTAGCGTAGCCCCCTGTCTGAGTCTCGGGGTATAGGATTGACGTAGTATACGAATGCATGGTTTCTGTTTTCCTGTGTACTCCTGACCCGAGTAAAGCTTGACAAATTTGCTTTGTTGTGCCTTCTGGAAACGTCAACGCGCACATGTAAGCACAGTAATAGTACACACAAGCAGTATGACACCAGCAATTTTCCTGCATACCGGTATGCCTTATCCCTTGCATGAATTGTGTCGATAAATTTTTAGTATCAGCAGTCGGCACATAGCGAACAAACTGAGGTAGGGATTATCTTCGGACCGCCCGCAACAAAAGCGTCAACACGTGTTGGTAGTGGGTAGGGTTACACCCAAGTCGTGGTTGGGACTAAAATATACCTCGTACCTACGAAGTTACGTTTTGCCATTATTCACCTGAACCTGGTCTTTTCCCATCGCTCTGCACTCCCTTCGTGGCGACTAAATAAACACTTGGAATTAGACCTTGATCATTTTACAAGTCGGGTAGTTGGAAACGAATTAGAGCCGACGAGCAGAACTTTTTTTACCTTGCGCCGACTGTTGGTTGCTGATTGTTGATGGCATCATACATCATATCAGGTACCTGGTATCAATTAGTTTCTCTTTTTTCCTCCGGTCGCCCCGGTAGTCTATATATTAATACGACGCGTGCTACGATAGAGATGCACCAACCGTTGTTTTTTTCTGAGGTTTCTCGATTTTGGGAGCTTAAGACCTCTCCAACCAAAGAACTGATTTGGAGGAAGAAATAAAACCGCTACCGGATGAAAAAATCCACATTATTGCTTAGGTACACAACGAGAATCACTGCAGAAAAAAAAAAGGTCAATTTCGGACGAATTTGGGTCAAGGTTAAGGAGCCTCGTCACTCAGAAAAAAAATCGCCAAAACGTGCAACCTCTATCGTAGCATGCGTCATACGTACGATAGTGGCTATCCCCGAATCTCACTATTTTTTTATGAAAATGGTGCTGGTTTCCCACGTGGGTCGGGCTTTTGGGTTTATTTGCTGGAGTATAAATAAAGGAATCAACTGCTGTGAGCGCCTAGCAAGCGTGGGTAGGCGCAACTCGATGCGAGTCGACGAGGGAAGGAAGACGGGGCTGCTTCATTCTCGCGATCGAAAAGAAGGCGCATGTCGTAGTGGAGAGGGGGGAGAAGAGCCTAGTCAGTGACCCCGGATCTGAGGTGCAACTAGGGAGACACAAGGAGAAAGAAAAGTTGCGACGTTAAGGGAAGGGATGAGCTAAAAAGAAAGGAAAAAAAAGAGTCCCCTCTTCTTGTTCTTTCTGGAGGTGGCTTTTACGTATCATATCTTAGCCCTTTCAGCACCGCACCCTCGACATTGAGGACAAAAACACTTGGAATTAGACTAAGATAATTTTAGGGGTTGGAAAGGTGTTGTAACCCCTTTAGAGCCCCCAAATCTCTCCCTATACTAACTTCAAGTGAACTTGTCCCCGAAAAGGGTTTCCAGATTGTGAAGGCGTTAAGAAGGTGGTATAATCCCTTTAGAGCCCCCAAATCCCTCCTTGTACTAAGTTCAAGTAAATTTGTCCCCTAAAAGGGTTTCCAGTTGTGAAGGCGTCCCTATTCTAAATTCAAGTAAATTTTTCCCCTAAAAGTGTTTCCAGTTGTGAAGGCGTCCCTATACTAAGTTCAAGTAATTTTTTCCGTACGGAGGGTTTCCAGCAGTGAAGGCGTTAAGAAGGTGGTCCAGCTGTGAGATCGAGGATACCGTCGAAACCCCATGTTTGTAAGAGGCTAAGCAAGGTGGGTGCTCATGCTTCACTTTGTCGGGTGACAAAAACGTTTTTTTTTTTCTTTTCTTTTTTTTAATCCTCCGGCGGATGGGGAAAAATAAAGCTTTAGTTCACCACACTTCCACGTATTTTCATACGCGCCGTGTGTCGATTTAACTCAATTGCTTTCGCAGCCCAACGCTAGCTGGCGCACCCTTCGGGTCCCATTGTAGGTAATCACCGTACTTGTCTCGTCGGCCTGTCGGCGGCGGTTGTAAAACAGCTCGACAACACTGCTTGTGCTCGTTGGAGCTCTGTCTCCCTACGGGCACCTTGACAATGTGGGCCTCAATAGCCAGCAAGTAGACCATGTACAACGCGGTAGAATGTATGAAAGGAAGAACATAACCGTCTTGGATTATATATATACATCTGCAATGTATATATATGTATCTGCACCTACTGTAGTTCCCCACAGACTGTGCTGACCACGGCAACGGTAGAGCCGGTACTGGTACATTTTATCGATTATTTACCCAATTCGTCAGCTGTGAGTTCGATCGATTGAATGGTACCATGCTCGTCTTTGCACGCTGTGTGACGCTCCGGTCGCGCGTTTATATAGACGTACAAGGCCTCCCTTCGGGATGTGGTTGGCTTTAAAATGGTAGAATGGCAGGGGTGTCTTGAAAAGGGGAACAAAAAAAAATAATCTTGTAAAAACTAGAGAAGAAACCATTAGCCACCGCCATTGTAACCGGACAAGTAACACCGACCAGCCCAAACGAGTTTATAGCTTAGTCTTTAATACGTGACTTACCTGGATGTTACCCCGGGTAAACAGGGTCGTCTTGCCGTGGACGGTTACGATCCATAGTGTTGTGCACGCCGTATGTATGTACACACACACGGTGTTGTCGCTCAAAACTCAAAAACCACCTCCGACAACGCGACAACTGAGTTTGCAGGGCGCTTACCCCGAGCGCAACAAGCTAGTAAGTAACGCCTAAAACTTTTGCTCTCAAAACCTAGCCCAAACATATTCCAAACTCATAAAAAATCGCCTCCGACGATGCGACACTGAGTTTGCAGGGCACCTAGCCAAGCGCAACAGCTACTAAGTTACCCCTAACGTTTGTACTCAAAACCTAGCCCAGACATATACCTGGGACCAGGTACCATCAAGCTCCGGTTAAATTAGTTTGTATTACAGCAGTCGTGGCCTTACGTTAGTGCGCTGCGTTGCCAGATAAGCACTAAACCGCACTAAAGCAGGACCCCGCACTATGTCGGGATAGTGTTAACAGTGCAGTACTCTATAGGACGAGGTCGTGACATGCGCTTTGCACAGCACAAAACTGGACCCCCGCACTAAAGCGCACCGACCGCACTGATGCGGGTCCGCGAGTGTAAGAACATGATACACGAAGTACACGGGCGGATATTTCTGCCGTGGATGGCGTGCGAAACTTCCGTCGTGTTTCTTGGACCTGTATGCCATGCGCACCGGGTGTTGGCTATGCCTGTTTACGGCTAACGAGGCTGTCGGCTTGCTGTTAAACGAGTTGTGAGAGATCCTCTGGACTCTTCCTTAAGTACAATTTTATTAAAAAGAAATCAAGGACGTCAGCCGTGAGTTCGACGAATTTTAGGTCAATACTCATCTTTGCAAGCTGCGTTGTTGGTACTTGTAATATACAATATAGATGAGTTTTTATTTGGAGGTTCGTATTTTTGGTCCACTATAATGGTAAGTGTTGGTATTTTTACTTTGGTTTATACGCTGTTTTTTTGTTGTTTTTTTTCGCACACTTCTACTTTACAGCTTTTGGACAAGCCGTGGTCACAGGTGTCGTCCCTTCTCCCCGGTTCTTGCCTTCATCGCGCGTATGGTTCGGCAATCCCACTGCTCGTCAATTTTTCATCGAGTGTTCCTAACTCGCGCTTTCGCGCTTTCCGCAAGCCAATTTGTGCACAAGAAAAAGTCCCCACGAATTTATACGAGTATGCACTCGGGGGGGCTCGAAACTCACGAAACTGACCTATACCAGGCTCGAGGATAACCTGATACGCCACCGGGGCGACCGGACATGTATACGCTACCAAGGCTCTCATTAGAAAGAGCTGAACTACCGGCCCCCTCATGAGAAAGCTTGACGACAATACACGGCCGGCCCTCTCGTAAGAAGAAGCTAAGCTACCTGCCCTCTCAGGAAAAACGACTCTAAACCCTCTCATGCGAAAGTGCTATGAATTCACTGCCGACGCTCTCGTAAGAAGATAAGCTACCTGCCCTCTCCGGGCTAAACTACCCTAAGCCCTCTCATGCGAAAGTGCGATGAATTCACTGCCGGCGCTCTGGCAAGAAGGAGCCCCTGCACGAAACATGAGGTATTATTTAGCTGTTATGCTGAAGATAGTGTAGGACACACCCTTCATCAAATAGGAAACCCATCCTAAAATCACTCTCTTCAGTTTTTCTTGTTTCAGAGGAATCGTGTCGTACAGTACTGCCCCTTTTTTAGCACTCGGTCTAAGGGTGTCCCGTTAGCATTCCTTCGCCCGCCCCGGCTCTACTCTTTTTTCTGGACGGAAATAGGGGGGTCTTTGCCGTGTCCGCAGTGATGCATCAGACGTTACTGTCCTCGAGCCGCTTACTTTTTCTTAGATAGTGTGGAATGACAAAGTGGCAACGCCTCTAGCGGCCGGTGTATCTATCCTCCCCGCCCTTCAGTATGGACCTGGTAAGCCATGAAGTGTCACTCACGGTGTAAGATCTATGTGTCACACGTGAATTCTGGAAAAGTACTAAATTCCTTCCTTTAGTATCGGAATTCTCGACGAAAACGAATTTCCCCTACTTTTAGTAACCTCATCTAGGCTCTGAGACTAGATAGGTTCTACTGTAGCTAGGTTGCTAGTGTTACTGCGGTGGAATTGTGTGGGTGCGGACTGTTGTCGAGGTGCCTCTTTCCTCCCCCTCGGCCGATGTATCTCTTCCTCGGCTGCTTTCGCTAACATGAACTAGAGCAACACATTTAACACTTGGCGACAACGACGACAACAGACACGATTAAAATAGATACATGTACGAGGTATATACCAGGTAGATCCTTTGGCCTCTTCGTGCTTCTAACCAATAAAGGTTACGCTACTGCCGCTGCTACACAGTGTTCGTCTACACCAATAAATTACACGAGAGGGAAAAATCCGGGAAATATTCTAAATTCTGTAGATTCCGCATCTTGTTTTCGTCTTGATGTACGTATTTCACTGGTATCGTGGTCACATGTATGACGAGAGTAAAGTTGGACGGGTAACCCAAAAGTTTTTATCTCCGGCATTTTGTTGTTCCTTGTTATTATCTCTTGTTTGTACTTTTTAAAAAAGTCTGCGTTTCATTCCTGTCGTTTTTCTCTTGCTTGTCCTTGTTATTATCCTTGTTCTTGCTCTTGTTCTTGTTAGTCTATATATTGTGTTACTGTCTTTGTTCTTGTTCTTGTTCTTGCTCATCCTTTTCCCCATTCTCCCCTTTTCTTTTAATTTTTAATTTTTATTTGCTTCGTTTTCCTTGCTTCTTTCCTCGCTTCCCTTCCTTGGTGTATTCATATTCGTATTGTGACGCGATGTATTATTGTAAAAATAAAATACACTCCAGCTGTAAGATCGAAATTTTTGTCGAAACTCATCTTTGCAAGCTGTGTGTGATACTCCGATCGCGCGTATTACCGGGTGTGCGTCCTCATTAAGGATATAGGTCGGCGGCTCCCCTTGCAACTACAGTGTACAGTGTAACTATCAGGGTCAATAGGGTGGTGCGATGTATTATGTCACGGTTCAGTCGGGGTCTCACCTTTGGTCGGTGACATTGGGGCGGACACGAGCAAGTTCGGCTACGTGCTTGGGTCTTGTTCGTTCTTTCCCCCCGTTTTTACATATGTATTTTTTTCTTCTTTCTCTTTCAGAATTTTCGGTTTGTTTATGTCATCTTGCCTCCTTCCTCGTTTCCTATTATACTATCCTTTGCTTGGCGTACCCTGTGTCTTGTCGCGTTTCAGACGAGGTCGCAACTCTCGTCGGTGACATCGGGGCAGACTCTGTTCTGGTTTCTGTTCTTCCTTTTCCCCCCCATTTTTTTGTTTTTCTCTAATTTTCTTGACTTTTTGGGGTTTTTTTACTCCGTTTTCCGTCCGTCCTTCCTCCCTTCCTCTTATCCCTTCCCATGTCGCGCTTTTAAGACGAGGTTGCAACCTTGGTCGGTGACATTGGGACGGACACCAGCAAGTTTGGCTACGGGGGGGAGGACTCGCCCAAGCATGTCTTCTCCTCCACGGCGGGCTACCTGCCCGCAACGTCGAACATAAAGGTCGGTGGCGTTGGTGGTGGTGGTGGTTTTGTGTTGGTGTTGCCGTTGGTAGTGGTGTTGGTGTTGGTATTGGTGTTGGTGATGGCGGTGCTGGTGGCGGTGCTGGTGTTGGTACTGGAGTTTGTGGTGATGGTCGTCATGGTGGTGTGGTGGTGGTGATGATGGTGATGTTGGTGTTGGTGTTGGTGTTGGTGTTGATAGTGATGGTGGTGGTGTTGACGGCGGTGGCTGTGGTGGCGGTTGTGGTGGTTGGTGGTGATGGTTACTGTGTTAGTGGAGGTGGTGGCGGTGGTGGTGGCGGTGTTGTTCTTGTTCGGGGGGGTCGGTGGCTGTGGTGCCGGCGGTGGCGGTGGTGGTGGTGATGGTGGTCGGTGGTGGTGATGTTGGTATTGGTGTTGGCGTTGGTAGTGGTGATCGTGATGGTCGTGGCTTGTGGTGGTGGTGTTGGCGTTGGCGTTGGCGTTGGGATGTGGTGGTCGTGGTCGTGGTGGTGGCGGCGGGACAACGTGTGTGTCTGTCTGCATGCATGTTGCTACTTGAGCTGTATCTTGTAACCGACATATGTGGAGACCTGAGTCAGCGACTATTGCGCACAGAATACCATACGCAGAACCCCAACCGCCCCCCCACACACACACAACGCCTCCGTTGCTTCGTCCCAACAGGAGGGGGGGGCGGGGGTGATGGCGATGGATGTAGAAGGGGCGGCGGCGACAGTGGGGGCGGGGGCAGGGGTGGGGGGGAAGAGAGCCGGGGCGGGGCGGTGGTTGGTGGGAGACTTAGCGGTTTCACGGCGACGAGACGGGATGGAGATGAAGAGCCCTCTCGTGGATGGGTTGCTGTCCGATTGGGATCAGGTGAGGGTGGCTGTGTGCTTTTGTGTTTGTGTTCGTGTTTGGTTGGTTGTTTTGATTGCTGGTTGGCTGGTTGGTTTTCTGTGCTTTGGGGTGATTGGGTACTTGTTTGATTGTTTGCTTGCTTGTTTGTGTGTACCCGTGAAGAGGAGCGTACCATGGGGAAAGGTGGGCACGTTGACAAACTGTGACCACAGCTTGTCCAGATAGCCACTCGGGATAGACCCTCGTTCGAGTTGCGCAGGAAAAACTGTGATATTTAAAAGAAACTAAGCCAACTCACTCACAGTCCTAGCAATCTGCCTGCTTCAATGCCAATTGGAGATGCCGCGGGAGCGTGGGAGCACGCGTTCTAGCAACGCCAGGACGCTAGAATCCACAAATCACTGCACGCGTCTAGCGCGAATGTTCAGGCAACTAGTAACTAGCCGTCAACTATTAATACAGCCAACTCAGCCAACTAACAACTAATCGGCAAGTTACTAGTAGTATAGTTAGGCGACTCACAGCCCTAGGAACCGACGCCCGCCATTGCCAGGTGGAGAAGCCGTGGGAGCACGCCTTCCAGGAGCGCGACGACCCAGAACTCCGCAAATTACCGCACCCACGCGACTACTGTAACTGTTATACTTGGAAGTACGTAGCCAACTACTCGTAGCATCTACCAGGTAGTCGTCAGCTTACTATTAGTATTGTCGGCCAACTCAGCCATCTAATAACTAGTCGGCGAGTTAAATTAGTCGTAATCCATGTCGACCAAGTAATGCTGAGTTATATAACCTCGTCTGGGCTGGTCGGTGCTACTTGCCGTGCTTACTTGTCCTTACTTACTAGCTTGCCATTTGTTTTGAGATTGTCAAGAGTCTTTCGTTTTCCCCCCCTTTTTCAGCTTTTGCGAGACCCCTGGTATTTAACGCGAACACACCCCGAAGGGGAAGCTTTGATATATATATATATATATATTAATAGTCGGTAACTTGTAGTCAGCTAAGTAGTCAGCTAACTCAACCAACTAATCATTAGTCGGCAATTTATTATTAGTACAGGTATACTATTATTATAGTTGGCCAACTCACGCCCCTAGTAGTCGACCTCCTTCAATGCCACGGGGAGAAGCTGTTGGAGCACGCGCCCGTGACTATCCGGAATACCTATCCAACTAATATCTAGTCGGCAACCTGAAGTCAGCCAAACCAGCCGACTAACAAATCGTCGGCAACTTAATCGACCTCCGTCGATGCCAGGTGGAGAAGTTGTGGGAGCACGCCTTCCACCAGCGTCTGCGAGCAGTCCCGTCGGAGCGACCCGTGCTCTGCGCAGAGGCTTCGTGGAGTACTGCCAAGGAGAGGAGGAGTCTGATGGAGCTAATGTTCGAGAAATTCGGGGTGCCGGCCATGTTTCCGGCTAAGAACGCCATGCTCAGTGCCTTTTCGGCCGGTAGGGCGACGGCGCTGGTGAGCATAAGCAGAAGAACAAGAAGAAGAAGAAGAACAAGGTTCATTTAACAAGAAGAACGAGAAGAAGAAGAATGCGTTCTTTGGATTTTGGTAGATATCGACGCGGTACATGCTGTGTGCACCATGTTTCCGGCTAAGAACGCCATGCTCAGCGCCTTTTCGGCGGAGAGGGCGACGGCCGGCGCTGGTAATATTAAGAATAATAACTAGAATAGCCAACTACGTAGATACGGTATATCAGGTGTATCGTTGATGTCGTAGATGCCGTAGACGCCGTTTTCCGGCTAAGATCGCCATGCTCAGCGCCTCCTCGGCCGGGAGGGCAACAACACCGGTGATAATAAGAAAAGTACTAAGATTAAGACTAAGAATAAGAAAAAATGATTGGGTTTCTTTGGATTCTCTGGTAGATACCGTAAATCTCGTAGATAACGTAGATGCCGCATGTGTCATGCTTACGGCGAAGAACGTCATGCCCAGCGCCTTCTGGACCGGGAGGGCGACAGCGCTGATGGTACTAACAATATGAACAAAAAAATACAGAGAAATGTTATTAGGAACCGGGAACCGATGAAAATAATATGTTGTTTGTTGTTCTAGAGAGAATTCGGCGTTATGGTTCATGTTCTCTGGCGGGATACGAAGTACGTAGCTCACTTTGACTGCAGCAGCTGGCATTGTTTGGTTGATCGCGCTTGTGGGGATACCAAGTGGATACCGCACGGAACGGTGCTGGCAGACTGGTAGAACACGCGAACAGACAGAGTTGTTGTTTACAACTGGACAGCGACCGCCCGCTGGACCAGATAGTTAGTGCTTTCGTGATTCTCGAGTTCATCGCTCGACGGCGAATCGGGGAATTAGCGAGAGCAAGAAGCAACATCGAAGGCGAAGCGCTTCATACGAGGCACAGGAAGCGAGCGCGGAAGCGTCGACAGAGGATTGGGCTTCTTTGGATTATGGCAGATATCGCAGATGCCGTAGATGTCGTAAGTATAGAGTATACATGCACGCCGTAGACGTCATCCTAGAGCGTATGATACTTCGTATAGCAATCAACAGGCCTTCCAACCTGAAAAACTCACCGTTGTTGTTCCGTTGTTTTCCTTTCGCAAACGCAAATACAGACACCGTCAGCCCCGCCCTCCTTCTCGCCTTGGTTACCCCCCCCTTTCTCCTCCCTCGAAGTGTGCGACTGCAGGCACGGCGCAACCAGGGCCGTTCCGGTGATTGGCGGTTTCGTGTTGAACAGAGCGGTTGAGCCAAAGAAAAAAACTAACAACGAAAAAATACAATCATGGTTGTATCGTTGTTTTCCGTTCTCAGAAACAAACCCCTCCCTCCTCCCCCTTCCCCCCTAATTTGTCTTTCCCCCCTCCCTCAAGGTATGCGACTGCGGACACGGCGCAACCAGTGCCGTTCCGGTGGTTGACGGTTTCGTGTTGAACAGGGCGGTGCAGCGCGGTGTGCGGGGGGGCGAATGGCTCACGCAGCAGACGCACGCGTACCTCAAGGCAAGCTTCTGGATGCCCTCGCTTTTTGTGTGTTGTGTGTGTATTTGTGTGTGTTTGTGTTGTGTATGTTGTGTTTATGTTTGTCTGTGTCGGTAACTGTGCGTTTGTGTGCGTATCTGTCTGCCCGTCTGTTCGTCTCTGCCCGTCTGTCCGTCTGTGTCTGTCTGTCTGCCTCTGTTTGCCTCTGTTTGCCTCTGTTTGTCTGTCTGCCTGCCTGTTCATCTGTCCGCACCTGTCCGCATCTGTCTGCTGTGTGCCTGTCTGCATTTGTTTGTCCGCATCTGTCCGCATCTGTCTGCTGTGTGTCTGTCTGCCCCCCTCGCGGGCCACGAACACCCGCGCTTTCCCCTTAAAACAAGACACCCCTGACACTAGCCCACTCCCTTTCTGTCTTTCCCTCCGCCCCCCGCCCTGATTTAGGCAAAGGGTATTGAGGTCCGACCGCGCTATGCTCTCCAACGAGGGACGGGGGATAGCGGAGTTGCGGCGGCAGCAGCAGCGGCGGTGGCGGCGACGCCAGCGTTGAAGGGCAAGGGGAAGGGCAAGGGTAAGGGGGAGGGTGGAGGGGGGCTGTCGGTGGAGAAGCTGTTCCCGGAAACGACGAGCAGCTATACGACCTTCATGCGCTTGGAGATCGTCCGGGAGTTGAAGGTGCGATTGGGAGGCCTGCTGTTGAGCCGTGTTTTATCAAAATTCTGGATTGTTGTCTAGAATGAATAGTTCTGGAAAATCGGGGAGGTTGGCATGGCCGACGTGTACTTCCAGTGTCATGAGAAGGAAACATCAAAAATCGTTCGAAACAGTACGATAGACCCTAGCCCTAACCCCGACCCCAGCCCCAACCCTGGAAATAATCCGACGTTTTTTTGTTGTTGAAGATTTGGTCGACCACATTATAACTCACATACTCGTATCAAAATATTCCCCGTTTTCCATACTTTGCCCTAGTTAGTAGTCCAGACATCTAGTAGAGGCTACTGCTGCTTTTTTTTTGGGAAGTGTCCGAACTTCCAGCGTCGAAAGTTGAATACTTTTGTTACGAACAACATGGTCTAAATTTTATTGACAAATGTCCGACATATGTTTCAATGGCCCCAGCCTTTCGTCACGAGTTGGAACAGCGTGGGGGGCTGTGGGGCGCTCCGGTGTGGTTTCTCGGATTTGATGTACTCGTATCCTTTACACGGACTCTATCCACGTGTTCCTCTCTCCCCTGTCTCTTTCCGTACCGTTTGTCGGTATCTGTACGTCTATCGTGAATCTCTGTTTTTCTCGCGGTTGTCTCTGCCCCATTTCTCCCTGTCAATACCTGCCTGTCCGCCTGTCTCTCGTAAATCTCTCTCTCTTCCTTTCTTTCTCTCCCCACCCCTCCCTCTCCCTCTCTCTCTCTCTCCCTTTCTCCCTCTCCCTCCCTCCCTCTCTCCCTTTCTCCCTCTCTCCCTCTCTCTCTCGCTCCCTCTCCCTCGCTTTACTGTATATATGCTTTGTGCACTCTCTCAATAGGAAACGTGCATGTCATTATCCATGGACGAGTCGGGCACATCAGACGAGGACGACGACCAAGAAAACGAGTACGTTCTTCCAGACGGCACAAAGGTTCAGGCGAGTCCGCTTGCAAGGGTCTTTCGTGTTTTTGTTGTTATCATCGTTGTGTGTTTTGTTCTTCCTGTCATGCGGTTTTGTTTTTTCGAGACACTCAACGGGGATATATTATTCTCACCGAATGGAGAAGGTGTGTTTTCCTTAGGTGTTCATTTTCTTCTTATTTTGTTTTTGTCCATGACTTTTCCCCTCCTCTCCCCCTCTCCCCTCCTTCCCCCCGTTCCCTAATGCTTCGTTTTTTTGGCCGCGACATTCTTTCGGGATGGCAGCTGACCGACGATTTGCGCAACCTTCCGGACCTGCTGTTGGAGACGTCGGCGATGACCCCGCTGCAGAGCTCCCAGAAAGACAACCTGTCCCTGGATCTGCCCCTACCGGCGCTCCTACGAAGGTGAGAGGCGTTTTTAACGGATGACGCACGTAGTCAGATCGGGGGGGGAACGGGGGGCGCGGGCGGGCGATGCAGCCCGTAAAAGTCTTTCGTACAGGCGGAAGAAGACTCGCTGCGCATCGGCCAACCAGGTCGGGTCGGGTCAGGTCGGGGCGGGGCGGGGCGGGGCGGGTCAGGGTGACCGGAACCGACCCGTCACATTCAAAAAGCTCCTGGCCTGATCCGTTCCGACCCGTGAGAGTCCGAACCACTACCTCCTGAACTGGCCCGACCCGACTCGGCCCCGGACATGTTGGGAACCTCCTGACCGGACGGGTCATGACTCGTGAAAACCAGCCCAATTTCGAGCCTCGGCGTTCGGGCCGGTAGTCCAAGCGTTACGCCTGGGCCGGATAGTCGTTTAACACTTACCATTGGGGAGATTTATTGTTACCAGGGTGAAATACGAAAATGGAATCCAATATACCCCTCCCCGCCCCGATCCCCGCCCTCGCCTCCCGACCACCGGACAACAACTTTATGAAAACCCTTTTCCGCCTCCGCCCCCCGCCCCCGCCCCCCGCCACCCCCGCATAACAACGTTACGAAAATCTGCCCCCCTGTTCATGGCGCTAAATATATATTTTACAAAATATCGTGTTTCGAGCAGGGCCTTGGAAAAGTCAGACGCGGACGCCCGGAAAGAGATGGTCGGTAACGTGGTGCTGACAGGGGGAGGGTCTCTGTTCGAGGGCATGCCGGAGCGCATCACGGCGGAGCTCACGGCGTCTCTTCCGTCCGCGTTCAAGGTGTGGACCGTAGATCGTGTAGGCGCTGCACAAACACGCGCACTGCTGTGTTGCTTATGATACAAGCAGGCACACACAACAACGCCCAAATACATACACACGCGTTCAAGGTGTGAACTGCTTGTAGGCGCTGCACAAAACACACGTGCTGCGTACGTTGAAGTGGACATCACACTCATGCACTGGGGGGCTGCGATTTGAGAAAGCGGCGTGTCCAGCCAACTAGACCTCCCTTCAACAGTTTTTCTGTTGTTAATCACGATTTCTTACTTTCCAGCTCGTAAGATTTTTTTTTACCCTCAGCGACCTTCTGGACAAGCCGTGATCGCAGGTGTCTTCCCTTCTCCCCTCCGGTGCTTGGCTTCGTGTATTTGGCGCACAGGGTTCAACATTCCTACGTTTTCAGCTTTTTATGCTCGTCGATTTTCATCGGATGCTAACTCAAGCTCTCGCGCTTTCCGCTGGTCTTTATTTGACGCAAGAAACAGTCCCGACGAGCACGAATATGCAGTATTAATATAGTATTAATGGGAAGAATTCGAACCAACAAAACCATAGACTTTTAGTTTGGACAAGGTTAACCATTAACCTGCTAGCCCACGGGGGGCGCCTGTACTTCTCTTGAATCGGAATGGGTATTATGTAGCGTTTGGTATGCTCGTACCCGTACCAAGCCATTTGACCTCTCATAAATCGCTGTTTTTCTTAAATCGGGCTCTCGCAAATCGTAGCTTCCCCCCGTACTTCGAAGCATATAGAACACAACACATGCAACAATGCAAAACACACGCAAAAATGCAAAACATTTATAAAACTAGTTTAAATACGTCAGCTGTTGAGGTCGATAAATTTAAGAGTCGCTACTCAGTTGCGCGCATGAGCGCGCAGCCTGACGTCACTCTCACTGCTGCACGCTCACGGTGATTACAGTGGGTGGCTCCATGTACTCCCGGTAAGTTCCGGCGCAATATACCGGCACTGGTGGGGAGGGGGTTACTACTCTTGTTTGCTGCAAGTAGTCTTGTGTGCTGGCTTGTATTTTTTCTTGTTTTTTTGGCCCGCGTGCTCATTGCAGTTGTGGCGTTGCATGGCCAATTGGCATTGCTGTATTTGCGGCAATGTGTTTGTATCTCTGTCTCGTAGTTTGTGACCACAGAGAGAGCTCGTCTCTCTATAAGGCATCAGCACGGACACTGGACGTTGCTGTGTTTTTGCCATGTGTACTTCTGTCTCGTGGTTTGTGACCACAGAGAGAGCTCGTCTCTCTTGTGAGGCATCAGCGCGGACACTGGTTGTGCTGGATGCAGATGGGTGGAAACATCAGTTTCATGTGAAGAACACACAGGGAGTTGCTATAGACGCTTGCTACGGTGGCGATGCGATGATTTTTGGCCCTGCAAGGTTCTTGGCTTGACAAACTACTCTATACGTTAACCCCAAAAATCAAGTTTTGGCGAACAATGAAGGTGCTGCCCGGATGAAAAAAATCCCATATGGCTGAGGTACACAACGAAAAATACTGACCAAAAAACAAAAAACGGAAATTTCCGACGATTTTGGGGGTTAAGAAGCCCCGTCATTCAGAAAACGTTTTCGCCAAAAAACGGTATACCGTAATGCCTCTATCGTATCAGGCGTCGATACAAGTAGAGAGTTCCAGTGGTGTCAGGCGAGTCCACCAGTACCGTTTTGTAGAGAGAAGTGGCACTATTCAAGCGGCACTGTTGGGAGCCCCCCACTATAGGCTAAACTTGTCATTTTTGCATCTCTGGGCCCCAAACGGGTTGACCGTACTAGCCTCATTTTTCGTTAAAGGTTCGAACACCGACGGCCTCCCCCATTGAGTGTCGATTCGCCTTCCCCCTTAATATCTGTATAATAGCTGGCCTCGGTTGGCACCGACGCTGTAAAACATTGTATGTATGTTGGGGTTGGCGTTGGTTGGCAACGACGCTGTAGAACATGCCGATCACTGCGTGAGCTAGACAACCAGGGTACCGTTTTTTTGTTTGTTTTTTGTTTTGGCGGTCACCGCGATGGTTGTCGAGTTGTCGAGTTAGATCATATTGTGCGGGGTGGAGAACCCTAACTCCGCACAAAGGGAATTATCACACCACCTAGTGTGAAATGGTACGCACCCACAGGGCAATTACATAGCAATACCAATTGCTGTCTCTGGAGTGGCCACACCACAAAATAAAAGTAACTCATTGGCCCTGTCATCCATATGCAAGAAAGTAGGCACAAGGTGCCGAAGTCCGTCTTACGAGCGGTTCTTGGAAGGATGCAGTTCACCCTTCATGCGACTCGCCGAACACCTCACGGCGCTTCGCGCTTGGTGCAAGCAATGTCTGCCTGGTTGGTGAAAACCCGAGGTGCTCCGTCCCGGCATAGTAGGTATGCGAGGGTCCATGGTCATACGACTACGACCATGCACAAACTGAGTACCCCCCCCCACCCATAGTGGCCCGTGCTCCGCCTCGAAAGGGATGCGTGGTCAATGGTCACATGACTAAGGCAAACACTAAATGTGTACGCCCCCCCCCCCCTAATGCCCCCCGCCTTGTTTGCCCTTGAAAGTTCGAAATGACCCCCCGCCGTGCGCGCGAGGGTCTATGGTCATACGACTACGGCCAAACACAAACTGAGTACGCCCCCCCCCCCCCCCCCCATCGCCTCCTTTTTCCTTGAAGGTTCGAACGTTGACGGCCTCCTCCATTGAGCGTAGGTTCAGCGTGTGGATCGGAGGGTCTATCCTGTGCTCTCTGGGGACCTTCCAGCAGCTGTGGTTGTCGAAGCGACAGTACGAGGAGCAGGGAGCGGAAATGGCAGAAACGCGCCGATTTCAAGGCTAACTAAAACGATGCAGGATTACACTATAACTAAAACCAAGGGAAATGATGGAGAGAGCGAAAAAATGCTGGTGCGTTTTTATGATGCGCTGCGTGCGGGGAGGGGGGGGGGGGGAGGGGGTGAGGGGGGGGTAGCGTGTTCAGAGATAGCGGTGGTAGTGATGGAGATGGCGGCGATGGCGGCAATGGTTGTAACGCTGCTTATGGGTATATAAGTAGGACGATTTGATTGGGCAGGGAGTAGAGCGACGAGCGAGGTCCATTGCTGTGCCTATACTTCGAAGTATAGGTGAGGGGAGCAACCGCGCTGTTGTTTGAGGAGTCGACTGCGACCGCTGCCTGTGCGAAAACATCCCCCCCTGTCTATTTTACTTTGCAGACACGTCGCGCGCGAATGGCGGGCACCGTACACCGATATTGTGTGTGTTGATTTGTCGATGGAAGACAGGTGTGGCGCTCGTTGTTCCCGCGTGAACGGGATAAATAGAAGGTGGGACGAAGGGTGGCGTGGGGCGTTTTTTTGTGCGGCCTTGCGTGGAACAGTCAGGCTGCTGCGGGTTGAACGCCCTGAATTGCAGGAGCGATTATCTAGTCAGAGGGACCCGTTTGTCTTTTTTTTTCTTGCTTTGCACGCGGTGAATCAATGTTGGACGGTCATTGATAATATTCCAACTCAAGCATGACATATTTGTAATGTGGACCTCTTAAAGTGGGAAACAGCGCCAGAAAAGATTGGTACCAGGCACACTCCGGTCGTAGCGCGCTTCTGCACGAGAACCATGATTCGTCCAGAAGACAAAGGGGGTTCTGTTGAGCAACTCCAAACATACCAGATACCGCCGAGCCCCCCCCCCCCCCCCCCCGGTAAGCCCGTATTTTCGAGTGATTCAAACAAAACAAAACGGCAGTGAGGTATGGTTCCTGTGTCAACGACTCCTATACACCGGCCCCGTCCTCTTCCCGGAAGATTCTCAAGCTTTGGGTTGCCATGACTGGGCGAAGCCTTCACCCCCTTTGAAAAGAGGGTGAAGAAGGGAAACATACCTCTGCTACTACTCCTACTACTAGTACTACTACTATACTACCGCTGCTTCTACAGTAGAAGACAATACCGGCCCTCTGATAAGCAAGCGCAACATTCCCGAGTTCGAAGAACAAAAAGGAGCGTATGTTGTATTCACCCACAGCGACGGAGTTACCGATGTACTGGGTTTAGGCCATTATCATATAGACGTCTCGACGAGAAAGGATGTGCCTTACAGTCCAAACACAGCACTCGAATTTCTTGTTTCGCCGTAATTTGTTGTCATGTTTCTTGTGGGGTTTCTGTATGAGAGGGCCGGTAGTGTGCGCGACTTCCATACATCAGCCCGCTGTCTGGCCGGAAGCTTCTCCAGCTCTTCGACTGCCATGGCCGTACGCTGCCTCTCCGAGAGCGGCTTGTCCTTTAGAAGGCTGGCGGTTAACCTGCCTGCCGTGGCGCACAGCCCCGGGCGCAGAGCAGTAGCTCTCCTGGGGGTCTACAAAGACGTTGTTACTCAAATAAAAAATGAGGACGATTTGGAGCCTCTGTATAAAGGCGGACATGAAGGAACCCGTTTCGGGAATATCGGCGTGGGAAACCTCGGGAAGCTACGAGGGCTTCTCAAGGAATTGTAGTGCATCGTGTGTGCCGTGCTGTTGCTGCTGCTGGCTTTAGGTATCATCGAAGTCGATTCGTGATGACAACGGAATGAGTGGATAATTCGAGCCGGCGAGAGGCAATGAAGGAAAACACTGCGTAACCTAAATGCGTCGTTTACATGCCTGTGCACGGAGAACACTGAGAAGGTTCACGCGATGCCCACTTAACCACAACTATTGAACAGACACAAGCGGCGTCAAAAGAATTGAAACTTCGTGAGGTGATGAAACATGGCCAATGTTGTGGATGTGAGCGCCGCAGGGTGGCCAAGGTCGAGAATCGAAATTCAACGGGGTTCTCCCACGCGAAAAGTAAGCGGACACGAACAAACCAAAACCAACGAACGGACGAAAACGCTTTTTGGATTACTGGTCTGCGTGATATATATACTTTCGGGTCTATGCCCCTCTCAAGGAATCAACACGGTTTCGAACCCCTCAGCTTTTAGCCGAGATACACGGGTAAATATTGTTCGTAGATTACGCTATTTTCACAAAAAAAAAAAGTAGTACGAAGACCCCAGCTGGGCGTTCGACCACGTGGGTTGATGCGGGACTCATCTGTGAAAGCGGCGTGATACGTCGGCCGCGTACGGTCATTCCAATTGCTCAATGTTGATGGTGCTCGCGCAAGCGGCAGAGCGCCCCCCCCCCCGTCGCCCTCTCGCTCGCAAACTACAGCATCACCCTGACGGGTATATTTTCGAGCCACCCGTTTTGACGCTCACAGGCAAACACGTCCTCAGAACGCTCACTCGTATGATATACGGCACGTACTTAGAACGCTTCCACGGTGGAACGAAATCCGATCACGTGGTACACAAAGGCGGCAGAGACTTGCTCTAATGACCCACAAAGGAGAAAGTGATACCATATTATCCCATCAATCCCTTTTAATACATCAAACAGTGCCGCACACTACTTCCAAGTACGTGATTCACCCAAAAATGGGTCCAGTTGTAAAATGGTGAAGTGGAGCAATTATATATTGCTTCGACCACGGCACATGCACAGCGACCACGGCACATGCACAGTGTGGCCGAGCGTAAACAACGCCAGCGAGCTGGCTGAACACTCGAGTGATGTGGTCCAAACAACCACCCCTGTCTTAATCCCCTTTGACCAAACGAAGGAGACGTGCCGTTCCAGGATTGTGTCCACGTGTCGCTGAGCATCGCTGTCAAGACAAGAGCTCCGCAACAACGACCTCTAACCCTTTTCCAACGCCTATGTTATCCTAACCTACAGTAATTTTCCAAGTGGTGTGTCCCCACAACGAGAGTGCAACGGTACTAAAGTGGGAAAATCCCACCATATTTCGCGAAACGTTGTTCCCCCAGCGGTGAAACCCTGACGCGTATGGTCGCAACGACTATATGGTACGCCCCTGCAGTCTACGCTTAGCCAATATGCATCACACAGCGGCAAACGCAGCTGCAGCCCGCAGTTATAGCAACAACACACAATTTAATAAGAGCAGCGTTCAGCACAACACGCAGCAGCAGAAGCATGCCGCAGCAGCAGCAGCAGCAGCAGCAGGGAAAGCAATTGGCAGCAACAGCACTTAGCAGCGACAGCAACAGCAGCAGCAACGACAACAACAGCAGCAAGTAGCAGCAATATGCAGCAACAGCAGCAGCAGAAACCTGTCGCAAGCAACAGCAATTGAAGCAGCAGCAGCATCCAAGCTCGGCGCCTCAGCATCTCTCGAAGACCTTGTAAAGGCGCTCCAGGCAAGCAAGCTGCATCACGGTACCGTCCGCCGCAAAAGCTTTCGGGGGCATGAGCGCCCATCTGGGAGACGGGCGAGGGACGGCAGAGGGCGGGGGACAGGGGAGGTACTCATTTGTGGTTCGCCTTAGTCATGCCCTTTTCGCCATTGACCACGCATCCCTTTCGAGGACAGAGCATCGTTCCTACTCCTAATGGAGACTCCAACATTTGGGCGGTCAACGCGGAGTGCTGTGAGTTGGCTGACTATAAGTCGCCGACTATTTTCGTTTTTGGGCAGGTATTTTAGTTGCATCCGGAGTGAGTTGACGCTTGGTCGCTGACCATAGCTGACAGTTGAATTCATATTATAGGTTGAAAAAAAAAAAAGTACAACGAGTTCCTACCGTACCGGAAAAATGCGGAACTCTTGCGTTTTTGCATCTAACTAGAGCTTGGGTGGATGGCACTGCGTATTTTATCGACAAAAGACTACAGTCAAAACAACGGCAAAATGGAGGTGCTACGTAAGTACGATGGTAGTCGGTAGGGACCATGCCCGCCCATCCTTGTTGGTGAACGAGCGATCTGAGAAAATAAAATCTCGGGATTTTTCTGCGTGTACTGATTGGATCTTGCTCCTCTGTCACGCCAACGCCGACAGACTCCCCCTCCAAAAAAGAGCTGTTCCGAACGACAAGAAGTACACCACCGCGTAGCACGAGCGCTATAAACCCGAAACATTAAATATCTCTCGTCCGCTCATTATGGTCGTTGGATTGCGCCATGAGGGTTACTTCCGATTGGGCAACAGATGCCATGAGTAGCCCGATAATTGCAGTGATTACCTGCATAGCGCAAAATCTACCGGACTCGGCGTTCCACGCGCAACGTACACGAGGGGTCCCCTGAGCACCAACGCACGAGGGCCGATCGTTTCGTGGCCATACTTCGACCAAGGCAAAAACAATGTCCAAGCTGCGTAAAAAAGGCAGAAAAACAACCGTACCTGAACGCCGGATACAAAACGTGCTGCACCACAGCCGTCGCTCCCGCCGGTGCCAGCTCGCCATCCTCACGACCCGCGCCGGTAGCCCCCGCCCCCGCCCCGGCTGCCGGGCTCTGTCTCGAACCTCTTCCTTTCCGAGAAGAGGAGGGGGTTGTGCCGGAAGTTCGAGAGGCCGCCGCGGCCTTTTCTTTCCGGGAAGAGACTGGGGTGGTGCCGAGAGATGGAGAGGACCCCCCCGGGGCAGCGGGGGAGCTGGGTCGGGAGCGGGGTGAGGTAGGGGTTGCCGCTGGTGTGTCTGTAGTCTCTTCTTCACATTGGTCGAGGGGGAGGGTGCTGTAGAAGAGTGCTAACTCTGCTGCTACGCCTTCGAAGCAGGTGCGTTCTTCCGTCCAGTCCACCTGTATATTTCGTTTTTGCATGTTTGTGGAGGAGTGTGTAGTAGGGGGAGGGGGGGGGGGGGGTGATAGGGGGAGGGGGTGTGCCGACAGGGGGGAGAGATGGAGGGGGTGGAGTGGTAGGGGTGGTGGCGGGAGGGGGTGTGGGGGAGGTAGAGGAGGTGGAGGGGGGGGGAAGTGGGGCGAGGGGGGGCTGAGAGTGGGTGGCGGGGGTGAGCTAGGGTGGCGGGCGACGGCGAAACGCGCGGTTGGCGGGTTGCGCGCGAGGTTCCTACAAGCAAAAAAGGAGGCGTTGACCAACGAAAGCTGGAAAGACAACGCCGCTGCCCTCTTTCGCTATGATGCAATCGGCTGGTCGCTCGTGCTTTCCAATAACCGTGTGCGCGGCGGGGGGGCGGAAACAAAAACAATAACAATAACTTTGATATTCGATCGCACTTGTTCATTGTTTCTTGGCGCTGTGCCGAATACCGATCGAACGAACGTGCGAGTGATCAGCCGGCGGTGGCGGCGCGCGGTAGGCGGACTTTGCTCGTCGGTCCCTGTTTTCATTGATTACTGATTGTGCTTCCAACTGAGTAAGAGGCTGTATGTGAGGCGCGCAGTTTTCCGGTGAGGTAGAGAGGAAAGAGCTTCAGAAAGTAAAAGCTGCACCATTACCGTATATACACCGGTAGCATGCATGCGTCGGTGGAACCACAACGAGCGACAAAGAGGGACCGTCGAAAACAAAGGCCGGTTGCCGGAGGAGCATACATAAATGCATTTAAGGCAAATGGGCTAACGTGAGAACATCATCATCATTATCAAAATCATCATCAAAATCATACCTCGGTGGCTAGACGCAGGAGAAACATCGGTAGGCCTTCCGGCACCGGAGAGTGCCCTTCAAGCAGCAGCGGCAGCGAGGAGAGGCAGAGCTTTCCCTCTTCTTCGCGTTTTCGCGTCCCCTTCTTGCTGCCGCCATCGACACCGACACTGTCGCCATCATCGTCGCGTTGGTCGCCATCGCCGTAACTAACGCATTCGCGCGATAGCTTCATCATGAAGTATTCGTCCAGCATCGTCGATTTTTCTTCGAGCAGATCGACCGCATCCTGCTCCATTAGCACACGGAAGGAGGGAAGGCGGTGCCGTTCACCAGTTAACGCCGTCATAATTGCAACTCCATCGTTCGGGCGAAGCACTTGGACTTAGAGTAGACATGTTGTCGCAGTGGTAAGAGGGTCAACTACTGCTGTCGGGAACATGTTGCGTCGCAAGCTCGTGATAAGAATATAATGAGTAGCTGCAATTCTACTGCTGATCGTGTGATGTTGTCGCCGGTTTCCTGCGTAGCAACTCGTTACCGATGAACGTGGCAATCACTGCTGCATTGAGCATTGGTGTTGCCGGTACTTGCGCATCGCGCTTCGGTAGCACGCCCTAGCGTGCTTGTACAAGCGTTTTCTTGCTCTGCCCATTTAACCCTATCTGGCGACAATTGCCTTTCTTTCATATTTTTATCGCGATACACGCCTTTTCTCTCTCTCTCTCCATTTATCTCTTTCTCCCCTCTCCAACCTCTCAGAAATACTCTCGGGCACAAGAAGGGGGTCATATCGAATTCACCCTTTTGGAACACCGTTGTATACCGACCAAAAACACAAGGAACGCGAAGTATCCACGGTCTAAGACTTCAGCGCATGCAACCGCACGTGCATCAAAACGCGCTGAACGCGTGGCGCATGCCTTCCAACGTTGCTCTTCGGATAAACACACCCCTCCCTTCCCCCCCCCCTCGCCTCGCCAACATATTACCTGAGCAAGGTCATCTTTGTCTCCGTCTGCTTGCGCCCACCGTGCCTCCGGGAGATCAAGGGCGGCTCGTACCAAGGGTAACACTGGCAAAGGCGTCGATAGGGGAAGGCGAGGCATCACGCCGAACCTTCGGAGGGTCATCTGGAAGAAAGCCTCCTTGCTGCAGCAAGGCGTACAGAGCATGGAAACAGGAGGTCGAAGGCCAAAGCGGGGTCAGGGGTCGCGGGTCGGAGAAAGGGGGGAGGCGAAGGGGGGGGGACAAGAAACTAATATATTTGGGCCATCACCACAACTCTGGTGGCCTAACGTCATGTGTATAACTTGGGCGGGTTATAGAGTGGACCTTGCTACGCTCGCAACACTGTTGCGGAGATGAACAGTCGACCGGCAAAACCACGTCAGCGTGTGGTTAGCCTCTACATGTCGTTGGGGCGATGGTAGAAACTATGTGTCCATAACAGTAGAACACCAACAAACAGAAAACTGAACAAGCCGACGACGAAGCCGTGCTCCAATCCACTCCACAACACAGCAAGGTTAAACTTTGTAGGTCGACGCGACTCGACCTACAAAGCGCGAGAAAGTGATGGGATTACTTTTCACACCGCAGACGAAAATACTCAAAAGTGTTACGGTCGTTCCCGCTAGCGACGCGGCGCAAAATCGCGACGAACACGTAGGGGTTCATCTACGTAACTGCCAAAACCAATCGGAGTTACGCCGCAAGCAGGCGCAAGCAGCAGCGGGCGAAACAATTTGCTACACGCCGAGCTCCAACCTATTGATAGACAGGAGCACGCGCCGCCAGTAATGAAATGCGTATGTGCCGCTGACACTGACTAACGCTTCTGAACCACTTTTTAACAGCCCTTGCGTTAGTCCAGCGATCGGGAGGGAGCCCCCCAGACCGGGCCGAGATTCGAGCGTCACGTGACTGGTTGCCCGCCCTCACGCCCGCCCGCCCGCGCACTGTGCGTGAAGGGAGCCTTTGCGCCTGAGCTCTGTGCGGTTTACGAGAACCAGCTTGGCGTTGTGAGTGGAGCAGCGATGTGTTTCGCGGAATAACAACAGCACAAAAGCTGAAGACTCGCAAAACGAAGGGGAACGCAGCTACTCATGCGAGTGGCCCTGAGCCGCTGAGTTGACAAGGCCCAAAAAGCAACGATGTCAGGAGACAGCCGTTTAGGCCTGGACGACCGCCTAGACGAAATTTGCTGGAGTCAGATTCAACGTGGGAGATCCTAAAGGTAGCAGTTTAGGTTGGACGAACGGCTAGACGAAATATACTGGATTCAGATCCAGTGAGGGAGCTCTTAAAAGTATGACTGGAAGCCCCCAACCCGGACCGACGTTCCGAATCGGATCGATATTTCTGAGGCATGCGGCTGGTTTCCCCACCCGCCCACCAAGAGTGAAGGGAGCGTCTTGCCTGAGTTCTGTGTGGTTGACGAGGACAAGCTTGGTGTTGAACTGGAGCAGGGACAGGTGCACGTCGACCATCCCGACGAACGTGTATTTCTTGAGCATCTGGGTCAGACCCTTGTGTGCCTGGCGTTCGAACAAGAAGAAAAAACAGTGGCAAAAAAAATCAAAGGAATCTTGTGCAAAAAAAGCGCCCCACGACATTATAGTTTGGTCCATTCGTGCACAAACACGCGGCGACGATCAACACCAAACAAATACGTACGGTGAAATCGTGCAAGACAGCGCTATAAAAAAAAAAATATACAAAATATACAACGAACGCTGTGCGCGGGAGGTGATACTTCAGCACCTGGGCCACACCCTTGTGCGCCAGCCGTTTGACACCAAAAGGCGCCATGAAGAAAACACGATACAAAACGCACATGGTGAAAAACATACGGAAGGATGACAAAATCGTACAAAAAAAGCACGACGACAAAAAACAAATACGGTGAACAAATCTACGTTGCTCCTTGTGCGCGGAAGCAGGTTGATACTTCTTCAGCATCTGGGTGAGACCATTGTATGCTTGCCGTTCCAACAAAAAACCGATACTACAAAACAAAATTATACATGAAAAAAAAGACGATGCACGTTTTTTCCGTCCCGGTGGGTGCGTCGACCACGACAAATCTCGTCGTAATGGGATACTCGGGAACAAGGATGTTCCCATGAACTTGAACGAAGTAATCGGAATGATAGGTCTCCCTCCTGTACCCGTGAGCCAACCGCTGGGAACATCAAACCAGAAAAAAGTTCCACAACACGTGCACCAAACAAATCCTGGCGCGCGGGAAGAGATGGTGACAACACCATCCAAAACTAGCACAACCAGTAACGGCAGCCGACCGCAAGCGGGATGGAGGGAAAAAGACGCAAACGCCAGCCCCCCCCTCACGCCAATCAAAACATCAGTAGAAGCGGGTTGTGAAAAAAACGAAAGTGGGCAGCCGAACGCTTTTCGTCTGCCTCTGCAGAGAGACCCTCCCCCGCAACAATAAAACAACCCTCTGACCCTTGCAATGGCCCCGCAGTTAACCCCTTCTGGCGCCCAGAAAACACAACAACAACAACAACAAAAAACGAGATGTGCCGGTTTACCGTGCGGCTAGCGTGACCGCGCAGCAGTACACGCATCACCGCACCACACGCGTGCCGTACAGCTTCTTACACGGCGGTAACGCATGCTATGATAAAGGCATTATGGTATACCATTTTTTGGTCAAAACGTTTTCTGAATGACGTGGTTCCTTAACGCCTTTCCAACTGGAAACCCTTTTGGGGGGAAGTTACTTGAAGTTAGTATAGGGAGGGATTGCGGGGCTCTACAGGGGTTCAAGACCCAAAAAATGTCGGAAAATGCCATTCTTGTTTCGCCAAAAACGATAGCTTTGTATACCCAAGGCTACGGGTTTTGCTGATCGGGCTTTGCACTTTTCAGTGTGCTCAGAATCATATTTCGGGGCGGGGTATAGAGAGCTCCCCAAGCCATCACCCTTGGAAGGAAAATGCTGGTGTGCGTCTAACGTAGCACTCGTACTACTCCTACGGCCTGGGCTGCTTTGTTCGGCCCATGCTGTACTCGTCGGGGGGGGGGTTGCCGGTAAGCTCTACACTCACCGAAGTTCCAACCGGACCAATGCCACTAAGCACTCCGCGCGGTTTTACCCTCGCCCCACACGAACACAAAAAAAGAAATGCCCACCTGTGTCTTAAAATCTCCGATGAGCGAGCGCACGCTGTGGTACCTGCAGTCCGTGTCAACAAACGTTGCCGGCCGCTTGTGCTGCTGCGCCCTCATCGCGGCCTCAGACGGCGTGCCCGGGGAGGTGGGAACACCATCGTCAGTATCCCCGGGGCTTCCAGTGGTGGTTGGCGCCGCCGCGTCTGTTAACACAATGGAACCCCCCGGGCCTCGCGGGCGTCGGCCACCACAGCAATCGCAGCTCTTGTGCTTGCCGATTCCCGCGAAAGGTTTGGACTCCTTTTTTTTGCCTCCGCGACGATGCTTGGCCCGCTTTCCCTTACCTTCTCCTGTCCGCTTAGGTGGCAGAATACCCGCACCAATTTTTTCGAGACTCGGCTGTTCAGACCCGCCCTGTTCTGCGTCCGCGTCGGTCGACATCGACTTTAGGGCACCTTTTAGCAAGCCCTCGTCGTCTTCCCCCACCCCCGAGCTTCCCTCTTCTTCGCGTTTCCCATCTTCTTTCTCATTTTCCTCCTCAACTCCCTCCTCCTCTTCCTCCTCCGCCTCTTCTTCCTCCTCTTCCTGGTCTTCGGGGCAAACGCACATGATCGCCTCTTCGTCCTCTTCCTCTTCCGATGACACCTCCGTGGCTCCCGCCTTTCGTCCCTCGCCCCTCCGGCCCCCCTCCCCCTTCTCCTCCTCCTCCTCTTCTCCCCCTAGCCCCCCGCCTGCACCCTCCCCGTTCTCCGCCAAAGAGCCGCGCGCGCGTCCTCGATTTGTTTTCACACCACCACCACTGCTGCGAGAACCAGCCAGAGCTCCAGAAGAACCGCTACTAGACGAAAAACTTGGTCGCGACGGCCGTAAGAAAGTATCCAGACTGCCGGCCGTCCTGTCAGTCCTTACCAGTTTCTGGGGTGCGGCCGCCGGTTGCTGTTTCTTTTTCTGGGGGGGGAACGGATCCGGGTATCCCCTGCCAGAGGACTTACCGCCCCTTCCACTGCTGCTGCTGCTGCCGCCGCCGCCACCGCTGGGTGACGCACGAGGCGGGGGGGAAGCGCTGGAACATGGTGCGGGCGGACGCGGGGAAGAACGTTGACGCGGGAATCGAGCATGAGCCACGACGTTCGGTGAATAGACCGGTGAAGGGGACAATGCCATTTTTTTGGTCGCATCGGGCGGGCGACGGGCGAGCGATCCCCGCGTCATACTGCTGTATACTGACGAAAAAAGACGACGCAAACAAAACACAGGAAGAATTACCAAAACGAAAAGCATCTAAAACAATTATCAAGCCAATGACGCTATCCCTGGTACAAGAGTCTTTTTCGCATCTTTGTTGGGGACTTTTGGCCCTGTTTTACTCGGCTAGCTTCTCGCGAAGACAGCACAAGAGACAAAAACAACGTGACAACCACCCCGACGCAACACCTACTCCTTGTCGTAATCTCAGCACCCGTCGGTAAAAAACCCACCTCGCAGTACCCCCCACTCCGCCAGCGGCGAACGAGCCGAGGTCCAGCGCCGCCGTCGACTCCAACCCCACCACCCTCTTCCTTTTCCGACCGCTCTCTTCACCCCTTCTATTTCCACCCTCCACCTGGGGGTGGGAAGAGGCAGCCTCCTCCCCCCCTCCCTCCTCCTCCTCCTCCTCCATGGCTTCAAGTCCAACATTGCGAGGCGTTAAAGGGAGCACGTACGGAGGGCTTCCAGGGCCAGCGCTGTCAGGAGGGGAAACGTCTTCTGTGTCCGCCGATGTACCGCTGGCGTCCCCGAATTTCTTGCGGAGGCTTTGGGCACCAGGGGCTTCTTCCGGAGGAGAGCCGAAGTTCATGTCCGGGAGAATCACCTGGTTTCGGAAAGGCACACGAGTGAACGCGAAGAAAAGACACTGTGACCACGGCTTGTCCAGCAGAGTCGTTGAGGGTGAAACCCCGCACGACTTGAGTCGGAACGTAAAACTGATGACAACACCAACCAACAACAAACATCAACAGCATGTGCGCCAGGCGTCTCTCTCTTGTGTTTTTCTCCGTCCTTTCTCGCTGCCTTCCTCCGTCACCTGGCTGTAGAACGTCCTTGATTCGTTGGCGCCGCCGAGTTTATCTTTGACCGCCTCGTGGAGGCTCTCCAGCAGCTCCTCCTCGTGCAGAAAGTGGACCTGCTCAGAGATCGACGCGCATACATTATCAAAGGTAGGCGAGGGAGGAGGAGGGGGGACGGGGGCGGTGTGAAGACAAGCAAGGAACAACTGTTTCAAAAACGATGCATGTCTATACGACACCATGTACAATATCTAACTAATATAACGTGTGAACGCTTTCGTGCAAGCGGGACAATTCGCCCTACTCTCAAAACAGTGCACTTGACAACTCCCGTTAGCTACGCGTGGCCTTTGGAAATTTTACACTTTGGGAAGCTTGACGCAGTGCAACGCTTTTCCATCTGCGCACACCTTTCCCCGGCACGAGATTCGGCGTGCGAGGAGAGTTACGGGTGCTCAAAATCAGAGGGTGACGCGCCCCAAGGAACACGCGCCACTCAGGCTTTGTCGAAAACTGCCATCTATCAAAATTTCCGAAACCCTTGAAAATCAGAGGGTGACGCCCCGAAAAACACTTGCCACCCAGGCTACGTCGAAAACCGCCATCTATCAAACTTTTCCGAAAAATCCTGCTGAGGGGAGAGATCAAAGAAGATCAAAGAGCTACGTAGTCTATAGCAGCATGTGTGATATGTACAGCAGTAGCAGATGTGATGAAGCTATGCATGTGCTGTCAACGTTGCTACGTACGGTATGTCCTACGTACAGTATCTACTGCAGCAGCTCAGAGAAAGCTACGTAAACGAGTATGTAGTCTACAGCACAGAACGGCACAGAACGTGTGATTTGTGCAGCAGCAGTAGAAGTAGTAGTAGTAGTAGTAGTAGCAGCAGCTGTGATGGAGCTGCGCATATGAGCTGTCAACGTTGCTATAATACGTACGGTATGCGCCACGTGCAGTATCTACAGCAGCAGCTGCTGCGGTCTTATCTTTCTACGCAGATACGCTGTGGGCTATCGCATGTGTCCGTGTTTCGTTTTCCGTTAATAAACGGGCTCTGCAACGCCCGTTCCGTTCAAATTGCGCGAACGCTGCGCGCACACATGACACTCTTCCCCTTCATTCAGCCTTGCACCCCTCTCTCCAAGATCGTGAAGGGTGCTGGCGCTGTTTCTCTTTCCCTACTCTCGAAAGTTTCCCCCGGCAAGCGTGCGTGTACGTGTTCCCGACCTTTTTCTCTTGTGTCTCTACGCAGGCTTTTCAGCGTACGCTTTGGGCCTTCAGTACGCAACACTTTCCAGCGCGAAATTTGGGGACTGCGAGTTCGTAGATTCTTATGCAGAGCTTTCACCTCCGTTTGTTTGCTTTCGTCCTCAGGTTTTTCGCCGTAGCCTTACAAAACGGGTTTCTTTGTCGAAGTGTTTTCATGAGAGGACAGCTTCGTCCTGCAGGCTGTGCGGGTTAGCCCAGCAAACGACAGGCCAGTCGACGACTGTTTTTCGCAGCGCCTTCGTTTTACAGACTCAGTATTTTCTCCGCGCCTTTGCCAGAAGCTGTGGAAAAAGGGGGCTGATGCTTTGACAGTAACGGTACAAAACAGGCGGTGGTACTGCGTGCGTGTGCGTGTTCCCGACCTTTTCTCTTCGGTCTCTACACGTTGTGCTCGAGTACTCAGACTTTTCAGCGTAAACTTTGGGCCTTCTGCACTCAAGCAATTCCAGCGTGAACTTTGGGGATTACAAGTTCGTAGCTTCTTATGCTTTCCATCACGGAAAAAGATATGGTATGACTTCCGGCGTGGGTTTGCATTTTTCGCGGACTTAAGTGTCAGAGAGCTGGGCTGACTGCTCTAGTTGACGTTGTGTTTTTTCCTGCAGTTGCATGGTGGGATTCTTCCACTTAACAAACAAACGGAATTCGTCTCCCACCCTTCAGCGCTCTCGGCGCATGTCATGCCGTCCGAATCCTTCTCCGGGTCCAGCTAAGGTCTGGCTACTACGTTTGCCAGTTGAGATTTCCTTACATATATTACGTTTCATCCACGCTTCAGTTTATTTTTCCAACCGCGGTTTTCTTTCCATTTTCTTGCCGTCTATTTCTCGCCTATCCACAACACCACAGCTCTCTCTGCTATACGAAACCTCCTTATGTGCGTTTTGTTTCGTCATTCCAATTCCTCTACGCAGTGCGCCAACACCTGCCTTCACATATCATGTCTGTGCGTAAAACCACTCCCGACAAAACCCACAATTTCCAATGGCATATGTTTCACATGCATGTAGCACCTCAACCTCTTGGTACGCTCCATTACCTTCCTCTTCTCTTAGTCACGTCACGTCCTTTTGGCGCAACTAGTATGGAGGGCGGGGGAGGGCGGGGCCGCCGCCCCGCCCGATCCATGTATACATATATGCTACATTGTATCTGGTATACACCAGTTGCAGTGTGTTCATACACAGCACGAAGCGCAAAGCAGGTGTTCTTCCCGCATCTCTGCTAGAGTGTGCGAGGCTCTCGCCCGACGCGGCAAAGCGTGACGGCAAATCCGGACCAGAAAAAAGCAACTCAGAAACTTTGCCGCGTCGCACGGCACGGTAGCACACCTCACCTCCCGCTTGGTGGGGTGCACGTTGACGTCGAGGTGGCGACTTGGCATCGTTATGCCCAGGTAGACGAACGGGTGGGTGTTTTTAGGCAGGACGTCCTTGTAAGCCGCCTCGATGGCCTTCTTGATGGACGTGCTCTCGACCAGCCGGTCGTTGATGAACAAGATGAATTGGGGCCGCTTTTGAGTAGAGGGGCGGGTGACGGTTCGGATTGGATTGGTGGGGTGAAGGGGAAGGGACAGACAGGCAGAAACACAGGCAGAAACAGTCAGATAGATAGACAGGCAGGCAGTCAGGCAGACAGACAGCCAGCCTTATCACTCACATAAAATCACAAGGCTGGTCATGTTGACCAACGCCTCCTTACGTACATACCTTGGCGCTGTAGTTGGCTCCGGATACGAGCCCCTTCGCCCGAAAAGAGAACCTCGGGGGCTCGTCTGTCATGCGGGGTGGGGGGGAGGGTGAGGACGGCGGCAGGCACCGCAGTTAAAAACGGAAGATTTTACACGTGTGACAGACGATCTATCCCCACTTGATGACGATCGAAATCTCTCAGGTACGATCTGTACGGTCTAGCTCGAGTTGCCGAGTGGGAGGCGTATGATCTGCATGATCCAGCACGTGTTTCTTGGGTTAGATATGTACTCTATATCACGCACAAGATCTCATACGCAGCTATAGCATCTACTGCTGCTGTAGATGCTCTAGATGAGCTAGATCGTGTGATCTGCCCGCGTTGTGGAAGGTTTGCTTCACAATTCATAAACTCGCATGAGAACGACCTCACGAACACCCCACCTCAATCGCCACTCCCTTGCCACTTCTCACCGTCATCCCCGGTTTCCGTCCCCTTCCCCTTCGCCGCCTCGTCTAGCAACTCTTCCGACTCCGAGCACTCGAGCTCCACCAGTTCCCGAGACAGATTCGGTCCGAACGCCGTCCGGATGTTCGCCAGCCGGGTCGAAGTGGCGGGGGTGTGCAGATCCGGGCTGGGCAGACCATGCTGTGCTCACAGGGACAACACGAAGCAACAATATAATCGGCAGCACGCTGTCGAGCGGTCAGACAACACCAGCAGCAACAGCTAACAACGTTGCCGACAGCTAACAACAACGTCTGCAACCACAAGAACATAATAACCAGCAGCAACAGCAACAGCAACAGCAACAGCAACATGAACACAAGCACTAACACCAACACCAACACAACACCAACACCAACACCAACACCAACAACATAATCAATCACAACCACAAAAACAAGAACTGTACGTGTGCTATACATACCGTGTGCCTTCCTGCAGGAGAAGGAAAGCCCCCTGTCGTCGAAGTGCACGGCGTACCGCGTCACCACGCCCAGGAAACTTTCGGCTTGGCACGTCATATATCAAGCGGAAATTCGGGTATTGCACTGTCATTCGCATTTCAACCCCGATCATCTTCACGTTTTTGTTCTCGATATATCCGCGTGCCTTCTCATTCGTGTTTACACACTTCACTTTCTTTTTGCTTTTTGTATACTTCCGGGTTGGCACAACATACACCACATGAAAATCCAAGTATGGCACTATAAATAACACTCTACATTTCATTATCTTTATTTGAACGTTCTGCAGCTATGTATCCGCGTGCCTTCTTGCAGGTGAACGACACGCCCCTGTCGCCGAAGTGCACGGCGTACCGCGTCACCACCTCCAGGATGGCTCGGTACTGCTCCCCGGGGCTCTTGAAAGCGCGCCTTCTTGTGTCCATATTGTAGAAGAGCTCCTCCGCCTGGAGCGAGCAAAAGCCACGGAGAAAGAGAGAGGGAGCAAAACAAAAACAGCATCACAAACATCGATAACGCGAAGACGACGACAACATCCAACACAATAACAACGACAACAGCAGCAGCAACAACAACGAAAACAACAATGAAAACAACTACAGCACCAACTCCACCACAATTACAACAACCACCAACATCACTAGCACCACAACCACCACCACCAACACAACCATCAACAACACCAACATAACCACCAACACCCTGCCGCTGAGGAACGTACACCGAGTCTCACGACGCCCCTACCCGACTTACCGAATTCACCACAAATCGTAATGAAACACGCCCCCTCGACCCCGCCCCCGCCCCCAAGCAACACCAAAATCACCTTGCATGAGGGCCCTCAACAAACAAATGCCCGTATACCGTCGGACGCCCCTGCCAACACTCACATTCAGATCGTCAATCCCTCGCATGACGGGGAAAGAAAATTGCACCATGGGGACACTAAAACACAACAAAAACGCCCCCGTCTCGCCGAAACCCCCCTTACGCCCTCGCTCTCGCCAAGCCCGTCATTGCCCCCCAGAAGGGGGGAAAAAATCACCTGGTACATGTTACGGGGGTGCTGAAAAACATAAAACGCCTCCATTTGGTCGAACTCCCCCCACCCCCGTGCCCCCTGCGCTCACCAGGATAGTCGTTCCCGTCACCCCCGCGCAAGGCTTGGGGTCAGCGCTTTGCCCCGGCCCGCCCGGGACAAGCCTCCCGTCCGAATACTTTGCCTTGTACGCCACCGCCGATTTAGGCGTTTTCGACGTGATCGTTACCTGTGTGGTGGCGCCCCCCCCCGAGGGATAGGGGATGCCATTGGGGTTTCCACGAGGGTGAGGGGGTCACAGGAAATATAGCGGGGATGGCGACGAAGGGCGGGAGGGCGGGGGGGCGAGGGAGGGGGAAGGCACGGGGGGGGGGGGGGGGGGTAGTTTTGGGGTAGTTTACTGCAAGGAAGGAAGCAAAAGGAAAGGCGTATGACAAATATAGCGCACGTGTGAGAATACAGCGTAACAAGTAACAGTTTACAGCACTGCAATTACTTCGCACACTCCACCCCACCCCATCCCACCCCGCTCCAGCCCACCTTGGCAGTATGCGTGATGCTCGCCAAGGCCTCTCCGCGAAAGCCGAAGGTCGACATGGTGCGCAGGTCACCGAACTCCCGGAGCTTAGACGTGGTGAAGCGCTCACACACGATCGGGAGGTCCTCCCTGTGACACCGACAACGACGTCGACAACACGGCCGACGGTGTTCACTAGGTTGAGGACACAGGCAGGGGGGAACGCCTACCGCACACGACTGAAAACCACACCAAAATAATCACGGTTTCGAAACGACCCCCTCCTACTCCCACACCCCCCTTCCCTTCTCCTCCTTCCTCGGTATCGTTCGTACGGTTCCTATTTCCCTCCTACACCCAAATAGCTTCCCTTGTTTCGCATGTTCTCCCGCCTCCGCCCACTTCCCGATCACTGATCATATTTTTCACACGATGGCAGCGACGGCGCCACTGACACCACCCTCTCCCCCCACCCCCCCGCTCTCGCCCCCTTCTACTCCCTCTCTCTTCTACCGCGGTACTGCTACTATTCTCCCCAATCCCCCACACCCCCGCTCACCCACCCTCCTTCTCCCGCACCTTGCCCCCATCCCGTATCGCACCGCCAACTTACCGCCGTATGCCGTGCCCGTTGTCCTGAATCTGCAGCAGCTTGAGACCACCTTGCTTGGCGGAGATGGTGATCGACGTCGAACCTGGCGCAAGGTTTCACACATCGGACAGATAATCTACATCATCTACATCATATATATCATATAGATAATACAGGTCAAATAGATGATGTAAACCATGTAAATCATACTGATCATACAAATCATACAGATCATATATTTTCCGTTTTAAGATGATGTGCAAGAGCCGTCTCACATAGAACCTACATGCTCGGCACCTATATTCCTATACTTGCCGTTTTAAGATGGTGTGCAAAAGCCGTATCATAGAGACCCCACATACCCGGGAACCTAATACGCCAGAGCAGTCTCATGGGCACATGAGACGGCTATCAAGAGCACAGAATGCCTTTTTTGAAGTGCGATTTAATATCCCAGCCGAAAAAAAAAAAACTCCTTTCTCGGCACTTTATGCTCAGGTTACACGGCAATATCATTTTCAGAACTATTTTTTTCACTTCCAGAGCGTTTAACGCCTTCACCACTACGAACCCTGTCGGGGGACAAATTTACTTGAATTTAGTATAGGGAGGGATTTGGGGGCTCTAAAGGGGTTAAGACCTCTTTAAGCATATCACGCGACCACCGACAGCTAAAGTGTTGAATTGGGAATGGGTAAAAAGAAAAAAAAGCAAGAACAGCAGCACCAGCACCAGAACCAATACCAGCACAATTATGACGTCTTACCTCGTACCTGGTATGAAGGTTTACCAACATAGCCACAAGACAAGCCACGAAATACAAACTCGTGCACAAACACACAGAAACATACCTGCGAAAAATACAAACACGCCACCGACCTATATATCTTCTTCACGAGGTCTTCAACTCCGTGGACAGCGCAATCGAAAGCACCACACGCAGCTTTAAAGTACGGGTTTCGACGAAATTCTCGATCCATGATAGAAGCTGAACTGTAGTTTACTTTGTACGAAAACACGAAGAGGGCGAGAGGCGCCGTCGTTGACTGTTGCCCATTCATCGCACCTGCGTCCAGGCTGTTCTCCATTAGCTCCTTCACCGCGTTGGCCGGGCGTTGCACCACCTGGAAACGTATCACAACACCAGTAAGTTGAAAGCGCAAAAAAAGGTCAAAAGGCCATAGCAGAAACAGCGGGGAGCGGGGAGACAGAACTTGGGTCGTGAAAAACGCGCGCAACGATCAAACGTCTGCCATCTGGCAAGAACACGGGGCGACCTGCCCGCATCCATCATTTCCTCTTCCGCCACCGGCCACAACCACGGTAGGCCTCTAAAAGTTTCCAGAGGCCCCTCACAGATACTTCGAGGTCTGGTCCCTTTCCGCATTTCGTTTTTTTTTCGAATTTCAACCATGTCCAAGAACCCGAATCCATAGGTGAACAAGCCAAGTCCAATGTTCATGCAGAACTGCAGGGCACATGATACCATGTTACCGGTAATAACAAAAAAAAAGTGTCACAAGAAACAGGACTGCTGGACCAGCAGAGATGGGTCGTTCTACGGCAGCCCCTCCAACTTTTCTTTAACGAAATCGCCGGTTTTGAAACCACCCCACGGCCGTATCTTCTGAAATACGGTGATCGTAGCCACCCCGACGTCATCGGTCGATAGTCCTTCGCAAACAAGAAAATATGTTAGGATATCCTCTTCGCAGCACCCTTCCTCATGTCGAGCAGCAACGAAACGTTCGCTAAAGAAAATCGCTGGTGTTGGGGGGGGGGCGCTATCGTAGCATCAGTCAGATGCACCCAGTGACGTCATGACGGGGTACTCATCGGCATAGTATACTATATTTCCTATGGGTTAGGGCTAGCGCTAGGGTTAGGGGTAGCTCCATCCATTATGAAAAACACAATAATGTAGGACGCCCTGGACCAGGCTGGATTCCTTGCATGGGAAAGAGGATCTTCTACACCAGTAATAATGTTACTATTAATAACAAAATAACAGCCCCTGATTCCTAATTCTTAAGCTTCTCTACAAACGTCAGCATGGCCTTCTAAGCTCGGTTCTATCGTGGTAGGTGTCCGGTGCTGTACCCGGCACCACTACTAATAACACCGCTGCCGCTGTAGTCTGCAGCAGTACTGTACCAAGTGCTATGCCTGCGGTCAAACACAACCTAACGAAGCATGATATCATAGCGTTGCCGACCGCAAAAAACAAAAACGAGGCGAAGAATAATTGCCAAGTACAGCCAGGAACGCCTATCTATGCGCGCTTTGCGTTGTGCGCTGAGACGTGCCGTGCGAGGTATGCCCTGTTAGGCGATGCCAATTCAGGCGGTGCCTTTTTTTCAAAGGGTCAAGACATCTGAAGTTGTGGGCCGTGAATAAGAAATAGAGGGAAAATAAGGAGCCTACGATAAGTAAGAAAAGTCAGGCTCACTTTTTGGGGGACGCCAAGAAAGTCCGACTAAAAAAATAACACGAAGGCTACGATCTTATGCAGCTTTCTTCTAGTCATTTGTTTTTCTTAAGGGAGGTGTAGGGGCATTTGGGCTCATTCTTGATAATTTCTGATCAAAACCGCGTCTTATGGGTATTTGTGTTGGAAAGAGAGCCCCTCCACGATGTTACCAGCTATCAAATCTACTCGTTTGGTAAAACTGGGAGCCCAAACGTTACCAAACTAAAAAGCAGTAAGAGTTTGATTTTTCTCGATTACTCGGAGGCATTGTGCAAGTATACATGGGTTCTGGGTCATGGTTTTTAGACTGCTGTGAAATACGACCGGAATATAGGAGACGCGCTACGTACAGACTTGTCCACAACTCCCAGCCTACTGCTCGCGGCACAATTTGGATACAGCACCCTTGGATCGATCGACCGCCAAGACAAAGATAACCCGTAATTCCTTGTCACATTCGCGTGTGTTTTGGCCAACCTACAGCTGCGCCAGGCAAAGTAAATTCGTCTCCTCGAGGGGACAATTCGGAATCGGGCGACGATCAAAACAACCCAAGGTGTTTTTTTTTCTGACTCTAAAAAGCACGTAACAGTGGATGTAAGTGCTCATGCTACATGAGGGAGGCTCCTCTCCTTCAGCGACAAGAGAAGCTCTACAGCTTGTCGTTCCATTCCCTTTCTGCGGCGAGCTGGTGGTGTGGGAGGATGATTGCCCATTCTGGCGTGGATCACTCGTGGAGTATAAAACCGGTCTCAACAAGAGTACAAATTCTGAAATTGCCGATTCCCTGATAAAACGCAGCAAACAAATCCAAACAACGATACGATGGCGCACGGAACAACGACATGGTTTCTTTCTTTTGGCCTAATGAAAACCCACATTTCTTACATTTTTTATCACTGAAAAAAAAACAGGATAAGGCCATTTCTTATACACTCGGATTCCGCCAGTCGAAAACGGCCCTTTTCGACTGGAATCTTCTGGTCCTTCTTCTTATCGTCAGTCGAGTCCATTTTATAGTTCTTGTGCTCTTACTAGAGGCGGTTGGTGTGAGGGAGTACTGCTGTACAGCAGTCGAAATCGGTTGGCAGCTCTGTGCTTCGCGCTTTCCCCGCGAGCAACGGCTCGACGAACTCTCGTCCCAGCGAGTTGATAACTTTGGGCTTAGCCGAAAGTCGCCAAAGCTACGTTTGTGGAGTTGCACTAGGCCGAGAGCCGCCAAAGCTACAGCAGGCGCAGCCGTTGTTGGCAGCATGGGATCGATACCGCGCGCTGCTGCGTCGTGTGATACACGCTGCTGGCGAGCGGAACTAGGAATGCGCCACGCTGACTTGCTGCGAGCAGCAACAGCATTGATAGCCACGCCAGCGTCAGCGCCTTGTATGATACTGCAGTGTGGTACCTGGTATGGGTGTGTGGCCGTGTGGCCGTGTGGGTGTGTGTTTGGTGGTGGGATGAACGATGCGATCGGTTTAAAAACAGGTGTAAAACTTAAACTTTTTCGACTGAGTTTTTAGACTGGAGGATCCAGTCGAAAAAGTGGAGTTTTTCGACTGGATCCGCCATGACGAATTATCAGTCGAAAAAAGCTGAGTCGAAAAAGCCCTTTTTCGACTGTGTAAGAAAGCTCGATTTTAGCTTCAGTCGAAAAAGGCCGTTTTCGACTGAAAAATTCGACTGTATAAGAAATGGCCTAAGAGTCGCCGTAAGAAATGTACCTGGTAGCATATTGCTGTAGCTCTCGCCAGCACCTCGAGCTGATGGGTACGTATAACTATTGTCAACTGCTGTATTCGTTGGTGGGAAACGTTGCCATGGCACATGGCACCTGCTGCTGCTGTTGTTTGTTGCTGCTGCAGCAGCTACTAGTAGCTGTTGCTGCAACTAGCTGCTGCCGCTGTTCCCGAGGATGGTGTTTTAGAAAAAAGCCGACCGTTCCTCGGTTTGTTCTTTGGGAGATCCGGCGGTCGGGCGGGGCATGGAAATTCGGGCACGCGAGAGTGGAAAGGAGCCTCGATTGTTTTCACGCCGTCGTAGCAATAGCCTCTGCTCAAGTTTGCCCAAGGTTGGTGTCACCACAAGGTTTCGAGCCTTGCTCAGATAGCGAGTTACCGTTTGTACATATTCATAAATGTTTCTTGCTGCCAGCTGCCGGAGGTTGGTCTCACAATAAAGTTTCAAGCCTTGCTCAGGTTACGAGTACTGTACCGTACGTACGTACGTACAAGTGTTTCTTGGTATCGGGCTCATACTCTGTACGCACTGGGACTGAGACTGGTTCAAACATGGGCAGTGATGGAAAGGTACCTTGCAATCGTACAGGCAGTAGGACCGACACCACATAAACGGGATGCTGGCTCAGGCTGGATTTCATATTTGAGAAAACGGGTGTGCACGACACCACCTTCAGTAAAAATCGCTTCGGAATTTCTTATCTCGTCGTAAAACTAAGGGTGAGAGTCTTGTGGGGCTCTTTCTTATTTTATGAAAGGGCCCGTTGTGCTAAGGTACTGAAAACGGACGATCGATGTATTACGCAGCTTGCAAAGATGAGTATCGACCCTAAATTTGTCGAACTCGCAGCTGGACTGAGATTGTTTCGTAAATCATGCATTGTGTACGATCCAGTACTCGTACCAGATACGTAAACTACAGCAAGTTGGCCCTCTCATAAGAAACGGGGATATCATACTGGCCCCGGGCTCGATTTTTTGCTTGAGAAATGGAGCGTTCCGCTCAAACTTCAGTGTATCGCTCCCGAAATTCTCACTCTCGCCAAAATCTACGGCTGATCTTCTTGTCTGATGTTCTTGTGGCTCTTTGTTGTCAGTTGGCGGGCAGTGCCTGCAGCTTGCAAGAGTTCTGAGGCTTGAGGCTGCTGAAGCAAGCGTAGACTAGGACCAAGAGAGAACGACTCGTCTACTCAGAAAAGAGTATCGAAATTCAAAAAGGTATGATATGAGTGTCAAAACGCACACCACGATGTAAAAGACAGAGACGTTTCTACGACCAACCGGCGACGTTTCAGCCGTATCGGGACAAGGAGCGGCAACAGCAGTGGGAGATGGACACCCAAGAAGTCTCTCGCTCTTCCCTTTATATGTATAGAGCAAGCCTTGCTTGCTGCTGCTGGCCTGCTGCTGCAGTTTGAAAGTATCAAACAACACGAATTCGTAGCGTACCTCTCCTGCCGCGATCCTGTTGACAACATCCTCGTGGAGCTTGAGGATTTTCTGAGGCTCACAGTCAGCAGCCTCCGATGCTCCCACACCTGGCATACCCTCGAGTAGCTGCAGCGACGGCAGAAAGCCGGGAGACTCACGCAAACACGAAGACAAAGATGCCCGCTCTGAGCCACGACGCTTCTCGATTCTCAAGCGCTGCTTTTTTGAATGTTTTCATGCACCTTCGGAGGCGTATCAACAAGGGTCATTTTGGCATTTTGGCTCATTCTCCCTTCCTCATTCCTCAACGCTCATGTGCCCCGCAACACCAGATGAGTTCGTATTCTGGGGATAAGAACTATCCGTATAAAGACGGGCTCGGTTTAACATCCAGGCTGACAGATTGCGATGATGGTGGGGCCGCGGCGGGGGCTGGAGTAAGAAGTTTGGACAATATGGCGGGAATACGAAGAACGCCGCTGGGGAAGCGGGGTAATTCTGGAAACCCCAAAAATAAAAAAATGAAATAATAAAAACAAGGATCGTGATGAGATCCGCGATCCGCGATCTCGCCGCGATCTCGCACGTCGCATGCAGTCCAAAGTTCAAAGATCATCGTCAATCACCAATGGCAGACCAGACGTTTGTTACTTCGCGTGGGACGTGTTTGTTGTTCTGGGTACAGCGCGTCTTGTCCAGTAGTAGGTGTGTGTGTGTTCTTCACATTAAACCGTTCTTCTACTCGTCGACATCCAGCACACCCAGTGTCCGTACTGATTCTTCACCCTAGAAAGATCAGCTCTGTGGTCACAAGCCACGACACAGAGATAATGCATCGTAATGCATTCGACAACGCAATGTCATGCCCTAGTACTGGGTACGACAGGCACAACATACATAGGTACAGCCACATCATGCAGATTGTGTACACATTGCGGTTCAACAGCATTCCGCGCCATCGGTCTTCGCGCTCAGCCAGTACGGTACATTGCATGCGCCCATCAGAACAACGGATCGGTCACAAAACCGGTTTCTGGCAAATAATAGAGACACTGCCGGAAGCGGACCTGACTTACAAGTATAGGTACCGCCACGCCGGACATTGGACTACATCTATAATGTCCTTTTTGGGGCTCGGCAGCACGACAACAACAGCATCCCACAGCAGCAGTGTAGTATGATAGCGATTTTCAGGGCTCACCGAGGTTATTTTCTTGGATACCAACGCTGAATTCCAACGGCTCGTGCTCAGAAGAGTGGTTTCTAGCAAAAAATAATACCTTAGTTGAACCCACGTACACGTAGTGGCAGCTACTTACCGTGTAGCTGCACCACCAGGTAACCTGTAGCTGCACCGTTAACTTATCTATGTGCATGATTCCACCTGCTGGAAATAACTTTTTCAGCTGGAGGAGTGGAAGCCGCGCGATCCCCTCCACATGATGACTCGACGAAGACACTATCATTGGCCGGGCGTCATTAATTTGCCCCTCTGCCCTGGTTTCGATTCGACGTCCTGCCCTAGCCTTCAGCCTTTTCAAGCTATCGGTAGACCATTTGCCGGCACATGGAACGTATCACGTCATGTAAAACGGCGGTGTCTTCTGCTGCGGGTTTCGCCTTCCTTCCGGACGAGGGACTCGTAGGAAGGACAGCCACTTCCAGGCCCTTTCACTCGAGTCGAACGGGGGAAACAGTTTTTTGCGACGGCCGCATCGGTGGCACGGCGTGTACATTGGTTTTTGTGTTTCTCCCCAGTAAAATTATTGTATTTTCATTACATTATTATTGATACCGTTGCTTTTCCCCTCCGACAATATAGCGATAATGCCCTTCCGGCATAAACTGAATATCCAAATTTCCGAGGGTCCAAACACATTTTTGCCCGGGGAGGAGCACACCTCCCCCACCCCTCTCTGCGTGCAATTCTTGTCAACTACAGCCGGTGACAGAACCCGATCTTCAACATCAGTTTTAGCACCGCCTCTGTATAATGTGCCAAATCGCAACGAATTCCCGCTTATCAATCGCACCCCCCCCTCCCCTCGCCAAAATGTTATCCGGGGCCACATATTGGGTCTCAGTGCTCCTTAAAGCCCGTCTGTGGAGGACAGAGTGCATAGATATCGTCAATCTCCGATCACAAATGCCAACCATTAAGAGGGTTAACCAACGCCCGCTCTATGGGATCTGCCATCAATAATGATCTTCACAATGGTTCACGTTCGACAATATCAACCCCGAACGCAACCGGGAGCCCAGGGTCCTCTACGAGAACGACCCAGACCCCCGCTTATCACTCTATAAAATCTCCCCTCGCTTAACGCGAGAGAGGTTTGCGAAGGCACCTCCTTGCCACACATCTGCTGAAGGATAAGCGAGTCTCGGCCTCGGGCAACACCCGCCCAAGACCAAGACAAGGCCGACATCATCGGAGGAGGCGACCTTCATAATGATGCCGACGATGAGATGCATATATTGCTGTAGGTTTTGAGCGCGAATGCCTTCGTATCGTGGTTTACACATACCAAGTATCAGGCTAAAAAGGGTCGAGAGGGTGCATCGCAGCTCGACAACAAGTCAAGGCGTACGAACTCGCGATGAAACGAGAGAAAACTAAACTATGAACTTCGAAGTAGATCGGCTGTTGCGGATCACATACACCTTCGATGCAGCGCCGCCCTTGAATTGGCGTGTGTCCCTAAGAATCATACTAGCCAAGGATAACGTCCCTTGCCCTTTTGAGGTGCGGCCGCCCACGAGGCTCGTCAGGGCCACGTTCGTTCAACACCGCTTCTTTACCGAGGTCGGCGTTCTCTGTGTCGTTCGATGTCAAAATCTGTTGGCCAAATTAGCTCAGATAATGTACTGTATATACACGCTACCCTAGATATTTACGTTGGGAAGCAGGCTGGTGCGTAGTGTTACTGCATAGATCAATTACGATCAGCTTCAGGGGCTGCTTGCACAAGCACTCCTTCAGCACGCGGCAAAGAGGTCCAAGGCCAGCAGTGCCCCCCCACTAACCACCAAACGCTCGTCGGCGAGATACTTCAAAGCAGGAAGAAGAAAAAAAGTTCAGCGTCGGTCACCAAAGATTCTTGTCGAGATATCTCAAAGTTTCCACGCAACATCGTCTGGGCGGGGGAGACGGGGGGGGGGGCGTTAGGGCGTTAGGAGTGGTCTCGGCCTATCGTGGGGGTGAAACTTCTTGACTGCAAAAGAAACGCACGTTGTCACGTTGTTATTGTTCTCTTGGATGCTTATGCTTGCCTGGGCAGGCGAGCCGAAGTGAATCAAGACCTCGGAGGCAGAACGTACCGTGCTCACTGCCCAGTCCAGCTGGCGCATGAGGCTGTTTTTTGCCGTGGAGACGCGAGGAGACGCACGCTATATACGATAGAGGCAACACTTCGGAGCCGAAAGCATTGGCACTACAGTACAGTAAGGCGTCTGCTAAGAGAGAGGTGCAGCACTGGCTCTTTTTTGCCTTTTGAGGGTTGTGGCTTGAGGAGGCCTCTCCATGCCTCACCAAAAAAGTGACCTATTAATAGTGTAAACAGAAAGGCCAACCCGACGAACAATTCCATGGGGCCTAGGTGCAGAAAAAAACACTCGTACCGTAAAACACAATGACATTCCGACGACCGCGTATTAACAGCTTAAAGAGCCCCGCCATTCCGAAAATGGACAGGCGAAAAAGTGGGTATACCTTTATGCTTCAATCGTAGCACGCGTCTAAAGGGGTTCCCCAACTGAGGCGACTGCTCAAGATTGTTGGAATTTCATCTCGTTTGTGTGTTTTATGAAGAATTCGTTCTATATGTAGTAGGTGGTTCGTCGGGGTTTCTATTGCTTTGTTTCTCAATATTGAGGACCAAGGCTAGGGTGTTGTAATATCATATGGCTTTTTAATTCCCGGGTTTGAGCCACTCGCATGAGCGACTCCGTACCTCAAAGCGAGCTTAGGTGGTTTTTGTTGGCGCAGCGTAGCTCACCATTCAATGGTGGACTCATGTCGCAATATGTATTGACGGCACGAAAGCCGTAAGATCGCAACAGCAGGGGGGCGCCGGTGACCCCGAGTCACTGCAAAACAAATCCCCCAAAAGTGACCCCTCCTTACCGCGTAGGCTGGGCCTGAGCTTTGGGTGAGGTGCAGCGCTCCTGACAAAAAAAGCAGAAGGATCCTCAGAAAAATCGGAGGCACACCCCTACCGTAGCATGCGTCGGGAGTGCTAGAGTCCTGCGTGGCGTGCTCCATTCCGTGTCTTCACCGTGTGTGTCGCTTTTTTTTAGTCTGCCTACAGTACTTCGAATGTTTTCGTGTGACGATTAGTAGGGCTGAGCACTATACCAAAAATGTTCACCTATGTAGTATCAATAAATTTGCGTGATCTCCCCCCCCCCCGCCCCCCCATTGCCGGGTCCGCTCTGAGCGTGAAAGGGGGATAACAGCATTACCGAAAACAGGTGTAGACCAAACGGCATCGAAGTTGGTAACTTTACCGTCCAAATATCGCAGATTTTTTCTGAGGACGCGCAAACACTCTAATCACCTGGCACCCCCGGTCCCATCGCGACCTGTCGAGGGATAGATGTGAGGAAGCCGCGACTGAGAGCGCTTAGATCCCCAAGGATCACTTGCTGGCAATATTTTTCCACCATCTCTCCGCAGCGCGACTTTCGGTCCGAACGCCACGTCTGAAAAACGCCCGCCCCCGACAAATCATTTCAACGGTACTCTCTCATCACGCATAGTCTAAGGCTTCAAGATAAAAGACGCATAGTGCCTGGCATGCTTCACATCTAACGGTTGCTCTAGGCTAATCACGAACTTCCGGTGCTTCTGTCGGTGCCCAAAAATTGCGCGGGTACGACTTTTGCTGGATCTGCATCACCTGTTGTAGTAGTACCCGGTCGCCCCGGTGGCGTATCAGGTTATCCTCGAGCCTGGTATAGGTCAGTTTCGTGAGTTCGAGCCCCGCCGAGTGCATACTCGTATAAATTCGTTGGGACTTTTTCTTGTGGACAAAGTGACTTGCGGAAAGCGCGAGAGCGTGAGTTAGCAACATTCGATGAAAAATCGACGAGCAGTGGGATCGCTGAACCCTATGCGCGATAAAAATTGAAGGCAAGAACCGGGGAGGAGAAGGGACGACACCTGTGACCACGGCTTGACCAGAAGCTGGAAAGTAAAAGTGTGCAAAAAAAGAAGAAAAACAACAAAAAAAAAAGTAGTGCAGTAGCAAAAGCCTTCATCATCGCGTGCAATAGCAACAACAATGGCGGCAGTGGACACTGACATGTCGTGCGAGGTTTGTTCACTGCGGACTCGCGATCACTATAATAGGAGGTCGGAGGCTTCGTATTTGCCAAGGACTAGCGTTGAACACAAACAAAACCTTTTATACGCCTTCTCTGAGTTAAACTAGTGGTAGTCCTTTCCGTTGACGTTGACGTCCCAAAAACATGCGAGGAGGGTTTGTTGATTGTATGCTTGGATATGATGCGGATATGATGACGGTTGAGTATTGTAGGGGTTTCCAGTGATAAGTTGGATACATAATAGCGGGATATCGGGATGGTGGAAATACTCCGCCTATTTATCCGCCTTTCTTCCTGGCGAGCACTCTCCACGCTGCGCCTTGGCTAGGAGCAACTTAATTTATATATGTACGTCTTATACTTGTCTTCCTACCGGTGACTTCACTACCCCACTATTGTCAGCTCAACGGGTAAGCCCTCTACGCTTCGTAGGGATCAACAAACTCGATAATTATCGCGTACCGTACGCGGTACTATCCCTGTTCGAAGCAAAGGGTGTTGAGTGACGTGGGTTCTTCTGCGGAAGAGAGATAGCTGGAGGAATCAGCCGGAGCCATGGGGGACACCGATTCGAGTGAAGCCCAAGAGAGCAGAGGCGGGATTACACCCGCCATTTTGGAGCAGCTGGCAGACTTCCAGAGGAGAGTGGTTCTCCTGGAAGGAGCCACACCGGGAGCTGAGGTACGCGAAGCCCCAGCCTCTTCCCCGTCGCTTGCGTCTGTTGTGCAAGGTCTGGCCCATCCGGGCGGGTATTTTGGTAGCAACCGTCCCCCCAAGTTTAATAGTAAGAGGGACACGTGGCCCCTCTGGAAAGAGAAATTCACGTCGTTCACTAGTATAAAAGGATGCAGGGATGCCCAGAGAGAGACATTCAACCCTGTTAGAGTAGCGGATGACTCCCTCACGAATGAGGACTTGCTGTTGAGGCACTCGGCTTCGACAATCATGTATGCTAGAATGGCTTGGGAGTTTTTGCTGGAAGCTTTGGACTCTGACCCCCCGTGTTTAACCAGGATGCTAGAGACCAAGTCGCCTAGCGGAGCGTGGAAAGTCATGACCGATTTTTATGCTCCAAAGACGATTATGGAAAAACGAAGGGTAGCACAGGAGTTCGACTCCATCACAATGGCAGAGGGTGAAGACCCTGTAGAATACTTGAGCCGCATAGACAAGACATTGCAAAAGCTCGCAATGCTAGGGGGGACAAAGGATGATGATGACGTTAATGTGCATATTGTCCAGAACCTCTCAGCGTCTTATGAAGTGGAAAAGAAAAACCTGTTGTCTAGCCCTGGCCTGACTCGTTCAAACATTGAAGAAACCCGATAAAAAAGGGCCTTAAACTCGAAGAGTTCGATGCGACTGAACCTGAGGGTGATTGGCCTTTCCGTGAACTGGTAGGGTTCTTGATGTGGCTTGCCAATCAGACACGTTCGGATATTGCGAGCGCAGTGAGAGCGGTAGCCAGGTACACCAACTCGCCCAGGGCGATACACTGGAAGACAGCGGTTGGCATTTTAGAGTATGTTTTTTTCACGAGTGATTTTGGCATTACTTTTCAGAGAGGTAAGGGACTGGAGCTGGTTGCGTATGCGGATGCAGACTACGCCAGCAATGCCACTGATAGGAGGTCGGTTTCCGGTGGGGCTGTTATGTGCGCAGGAGCATGCGTGTGCTGATTTTCGAGGACTCAAAAGTGCGTGACGCTTTCGACCACAGAAGCCGAGTACGTAGCACTAGCAGACACCATCAAGGAGGTGATTTTCTTGCGGTGCGTGTGGAGTTTTATTTTGCCTGGCCTTGGTTCCGCATGCATCACGGTTTTTGAGGACAACAAGGGGGCAAGGCACCTGGCTCATAACCCGGTGTGCGCGTCGAATTCGAAACACATCGACATTAGGCACCACTTCCTCCGTGAGCTTGTATTCAGGGGAGAGTTTGACATTGTCGCCGTAGAGTCTGAGCAGCAACACGCAGACTTCCTGACGAAGGCACTTGCCGGTCCAGTTTTTCGTTTTCACCGGGATTTTGTGATGAACATTTGACTTTGGGAGAACGGTGGAATATGTCATGATTTAGTACGCTAGGTTCGTTTTTTCTTTCTGTTTAATAATGATAGCTGAACCAAATCGTTAAGTTTATATTGTATTGGGGGGATTTGGGGACGATGACGATTTTTGGTAACTACCCGGGGTCATCCCCGCGTAATCAGTCTATGGTTTTCTCAACTAGCCCCGTAATGAGACCCAGCTGAGCCAAAATCGTCCAGTTTATATTGTTTTTGGGGTTCGGGGACGGCAACGGTTTTTTGGTAAACTACCCGTGGTCATCCCTGCGTAATCAGTCTATGGGTTTCTCAACTAGCCCCGTAATGAGACCCAGCTGAGCCAAACCGTTTAGTTTTCATCCTGCAAGGAGGGGTCACGCCCACCTGTTAACGCTTGTGCGGGAAAGGATTCGCTTGACCACTTGAGAGGATTATGGCTCGTTAAGTAAGAAAAAGGTCTCAAACTCGACGAGTTCGATACGTCTGAACCCGGGGGCGACTAACTTTTTCGCGAGCTGATTTGAATTGTTTCTTGACGGATTATTCTGCATATATTAGCTGGATTTTCGTACTTTTAAAGAGTGCATGGTAGTTAGGGAGGCAAGTAACTATTTCTTTGTTTTTGAAACATTACTGTTTTCACGATTGCGTTGTCTAGTATGGCATTATTTTGCTCGGGATTTGAGCGTTTGGAATTTGAATGGCTTTTTAGTAAGTACCCAGCCGGGAGGCGTTTGTCTCATTCGAAAGTGAGTTTTGAGACTGCTGTCCAATCACACTTGTTGACACCCCTGTTCTATGGAGCTGACAACCGTTTTATAATGCAAGGCTGAATGCTGATTATAAGGCCGATGTTTGAGTTTTCGGTCTATGAATTTCGGATTTGAGTTTTTGTATTTGGGCTTAGGATTTTACGACTTAAATCTTAGGTTCGTGAAGATTGATGTTGAATACTGTCCCTGAATTGTATCTCTAGATTTATGGAGTGCTATTTAAGGACTATGGTGTTGCAATATTTCTTTCTTGTCACGGAGGTACTGGGAGGATATTGATTGACCGTAATTTTCATTGAACCGTTTTACCCTGATGATATGACAATGTAGCATCATACCGTATCATTTACGAAGCAGGGAGGCTGTTGATTGTATGCTTGGATATGATGCGGATATGATGACGGTTGAGTATTGTAGGGGTTTCCAGTGATAAGTTGGCTACATAATAGCGGGATATCGGGATGGTGGAAATACTCCGCCTATTTATCCGCCTTTCTTCCTGGCGAGCACTCTCCACGCTGCGCCTTGGCTAGGAGCAACTTAATTTATATATGTACGTCTTATACTTGTCTTCCTACCGGTGACTTCACTACCCCACTATTGTCAGCTCAACGGGTAAGCCCTCTACGCTTCGTAGGGATCAACAAACAGGGTTTTTTTCAGTTTTAGAACCGCATCCCCCACACCATTTTGGCGTCACATTACGCGTGTCAAATGCTCCACGCAACTCGCGGCCGAGTATGCCGCGCATCCAACTTTTGGTACGCTATCGCACAAGGTTAGGCAACACCATGCCTCCTCTGCCGCCAGTGGCATGTTTTTGCGTGCAGTACAAAAGTTAAGTCGAGCCCACTGAAAGAAAAACAACCACGGGCGCGCGGTGAAATTCATCCCCAGAGCCCGGATTGGGACACTCCTTCCCTCCCCCGTAGTTTTAATAGGACGCGCGTATATATATATGTCTCTCCAAGTACGACACACGTAACTTCAACTGCGGACACTTATACAGACTAGAATCTATATCTCCAACCAAGTATGACCACAAATAAATCTCTACAGGATACGGGATATAGCGGGCCATCTGGAGAACAGAGACTACCCAATATCCGCATGGATAGTTATGCTGAATGAAGTGCATATTCCATCTCTGGGGGAGGCATCCGTGAGCATTGGAATTTGTGTGAAACTCTTGGCACTCGCAGCGGATGCGAGAAACTGCTGTTGTTGGTGGTGGTGGGGATGGTGGTTACGACGGTGGCTGTGATGATGATGATTGTTTGTGACGACGATGATGATGATGATGGTGTTGTGGTGATAAAATGATACCTACCTGGTACACCCGTTTCCTGATGTCTTACCGATGCGATGGTCACAAATCAGGCTCGATGTTATATTATTAAATACTACTAATAATGATACTGTTGTGCTTACTATATATCACACTTCCTCTTTGGTCGCGCGTGATGCTGTAAACCGTTTGCAATGACGTAACAGCTGTAAACCTCGTGAAATAACATAATAACAGTCGGAGTATCACACACAGATTAATAACACCACACATAGATAGTACAAAGAAAGCCGATGGCCCTGGGTATAAGTTAACAGGGCGATTAATGAAGAATCATTACATGCCTGGTGGAAATTTTGCGCGTGGAGACTACCAGGTACCAGGTAGTACGTAGCAGCTGGTGGTACGCGTCGCTCGTCACGCACTGAGGGGGCGCGAAATCTGACATGAACAAGCGTTCTCGATTCATGATTGTTCTGCGCATAAAGACTATTAAGACTGACTTACTATTCCGCCGATGCATCGAGTTATGGTATAGTCTACGTGCACGTAGCCCAATGGGGGCGCAAATCTGACATTGGGGGGTAAAAAAAGATGCAGCTGCTGCTGCAGGATCGATAATCGATAATCGGTCATCGACGTCAAATTTCAACAGAAACTGCCACAGAACACGGGTTGAAATGCGTCGGTTTCATGTGCCGGTTCGGAATAACTTCGTTTTTGAACGAATATATTTCGCAAGTACAAAATCATCTCGCAGCTCGCAAGCACAGCACCAACACACCCAAGCGCCCACATCGAGCTCGGGGATCACCATCGCTGCTGTACACTCCGTCAGGCTCCACAGGCACCCACGTTGCACCTGTAGACAGCAGGTGAGGTTCGATATTTTTGGGTGTACCTGAGAAGCTGGCAAGTGTTTGTCTCGTTGCACCAGGTGCGAATCTTGACCTGGTTATGCAACGCGACGTGTGACGTCTTTTGCTGCACCCGCCCCGCCAGCAGTATAAACTATCTCAGGCTACGTAGGGCATAGATGTGGTACTCAAGAGCCCCCCCTTGCCAAGCCTTGGGATAGTACTGCCTCGTCACGGTGGTGGGCTTGAATTGGTAGGATGGCTGCTGTTGTGACACGTCTGGTTTTGTAAAATGCAACCTGGATTCGGTTTTGAACTGTTTTCGTCGGAACCCCATGCATGCATGTGGATGGAAATCAGCAACCCTTTTCATGACTATCAGGTAGGGTCTCCTGTATAATGCCGGTGCAAAAGTACCTGATTCTTGTATAGTGCTGATTTTTTCGCTTGGCACGAGTGGTATCCGCTATACTACCCGTATTAAACTATCGGCACTATATCCAATAGTGCTGGTGTCCGGTATATTGCTGGTATTTTCGGCTAACATATACCAGCATTACGGGGGTGAGTACGTGCTCGTTCGCGCTGCTGCAGCTCTGTACAGGGAGGGGTTGTTGGAGCGTCTTGCTGCTCCTTGTGACTGTGAACCCCCCACACACAACTGCAACCAGCGCTCCTATCTCGCGTTGCTAGCAGAGCCAAGAGCTCAGCAGCGGGGCACTACGTCGTCGTATTTACGTAGTTTGCAGAAGAACTTTCGTCGTAATTGTGCTTACGTACACCATCTGGACTGCTGTTGTTGAACTCCTGAACCCTTATGGACTAAATGTTAAGGACCGTATAATTCCAATATTAATTAAAAAGACACTTATGTTTATGTCCAATTTAAACGAGTCTGTAAAGCCGATGAATCCAAAATGAGACTTCCCGATTCCTTTCCAGCCATCAACACGCTGCCGCTGGCGCTGGTGCTGGTGCGGCGTATCCATGGCTCCACATGTTTATGCTTGTGCTTGCCCCTGGGGCCTCCAACACTGCATGAGGGCTCCAACGCTCCAACTCGATGCAAGACTCAACATGCACATCCTAGCATAGTCGGGGCGACATCGGAGGACCTGCCTCTAAGCGCCGTACGAGCTTTCCGCCCTTCATTATTTAATGCGGTTCCTTGTCAGACGACAGTATACGCACTAAAGTGAAATACCGTACTCCTTCATAGTTGGTGGCAAGCGGTTTTATCCGCACTAAACTGAAAGTACGCACTAACGTATACCGCACTAACGCGGCACCACGACTGTGCTCGGCAATATCACTATAGATTAAAATATAAGAACCGTTTTCACTTATAATACATTTTTAACGGTCCTTAAATTTAAGTCCAGTGTGGTACTGTTTGTCGAGGCCAATGGTTGGCAAAAAATAAATCTGAACAGGTCCACCGCCCGTGATGCTACTCTTTGCATACAAAGATCAAGATAAAAAATAATATTTCTACGAAGATTAAGATTTCCTCGCTGCTACATGCGTACGTACACGTAAACTTTACAGCAGCAGCAACATCGACCATGGGCAAGCAGCAGCAGCTGCTGCGGTGTCCCCGTACTGCTGCTGCGGTTGTTGCTGTGCGAGATTTCATACTCTCGCCTCTCGACCCCCTCCTGTTGATGGCAACAAGACTCTCAATATTTACGTTGGCGGGGAAACAAACCGCGAAATCGCAGGTAGTTGATGGTGAGCTTCGTTCCACGAAGGCGATTGCTCTTGCTGGTTTGTGCGGGTTTTGCTGTTCGTGACCTTCCTCGCGAACTATTTCCTGTTTTGTTTCGGAATTTCTCATAATTTTTCACCGAGTTACTGTGACGTTATCTATTTACCTGGTACAACTAGTAGTATCTACAGCAGTACGTACATCCATTTTTTGCAAGGCTATTTGATGGCAGGAGACGGCGAAAAACAACCGCGCTGTGAGCGGCCGTGAGTCGTCGCGCCTGCTGCGGGGGGTGGGCGCAGCAGCAGTAATACGCGTGATTAGCATGGCAGCAGCGCGCAAGCTCCCATAATACGTGCGATACAAGTCATATCACGACTTGCATCATTCCATATTCCCCGTCTGAAACCGAAGATATTCCCATCAACTTTTTTCAATGGGAACATTTAATCGGTCGTACTCACAGCTGACGTTTTTCAATTTTTATGTCATGGTAACCATTAATATCAGGAGCCACCACGTACCTGGCAGCAGGTACTGGTACCGCCGTAGTCTACTGCCGCTGTTCTGCAGCACGTGCTGTACAGCTATTTTAATAGCAGTGGACTACAGCTGGTACACCAGCTGCGAGGACTGGTCGCAACAGCGGTACATCAGTAACGCAGCAGTAGTAGTGCACAAGGCCATAGAAAGATTTTACATATTCCATATTCCCCTTTCTAATCCGACGATACTCCCAGCACTCTTGACTCGTCACCAATACCAATCTGTACGGCAGTAGCCTACTGCTTCTCCACAGTAGACTGCTGCTGCTGTTGTACCGTATCAAGTACCTTCGATACTCGTACGAGCTCAGCCTGTTTAGACATCTACGAGTATCCCACGGCACTTTTGACATGTAAAAAAAGGCTGTGTTGTCGCATCGTCGACGGATTTACAAGAACGTAGGTGACGCATGATCACGTTGTCATACCTTGGGCGCCCAAATTTACGAAGCACCGCGTCGATGCCCCAGCCCCAGCCACGGTTGCAGACGTAATCGAAGTTTTACCCCTTTGCACGAGGGGCCTGCGCGATTTGGACCAATCGAACGCTCAATCGCACATGTGCACACCATACTCGCAGAGTGTATTTTCCCCCGAGGTCGGCCAGACTTTCCCTTTCGGAGCGCTGTTTGCGTACCCTCTGTGCACTGAAGTTCCAGCATTACAGCCCGCCCGATAAGCCCATGGTTGAAGGACACCGCTGTCTACTACAGTGTGGTGAACGGCCCCCCCATCCCCCCGCCCGCCCGCCCTCTCCCCCCCCCTTCCCTCCCTTCCTCCCCCCCCTCCTCCCCCCCCGCCCCCCCCGTCCTCCCCCTCCGCCCCCCCCGTCCTCCCCCTCCGCCCCCCCCCCCTCCCTCACCCCCCCCTCCTCCTCACCCCCCTCCCCCTCACCCCCCTCCCCCTCACCCCCCTCCCCCTCACCCACCTCCCCATCACCCCCCTCCCCCTCACCCCCCTCCCCCCCCGCCTCTCCTTCACCCCCCCCCTCCCCCCTCCCCGTCTTAGTCTCCGCTGATATTTCAACGTTTCGGTCACGCGTGGCGGTCACTGCCGTCTTACTTCTGTAGATTTCGCCGAAGTCTTTTTTACCGCCACTCTATTAACAGAACGGCAGGCGAGCTCAACCTTCCTATGTCTATGTACGTATATATATACCACTGCAGAAGCTGCCACACGTTAAATCGACTTGGTTTGTCCCCCGAAACCTATGTGAGCCACTGAAGACGTTTGCTTTACCGTTTTACCACTGTAAAGGCATTAATTCCAAGTGCTTCATGTCCCCAAATGCGCGGGGTTTTCAAGAGGCTACGACTACAGTTAACGCCTTCACTGCTGGAAACCCTTTTGGGGACAAAATTACTTGAAGTTAGTATAGGGAGGGATTTGGGGGCTCTAAAGGGGTTAAGGCCGCGTGGGATCCCTAAGGAGAATTTTGTCAAGTAGGCGCGAGTAGAAGTTTCGCCGTTATCCCACACTAATTCAAAGTCCTTTATCCCCAAAACCGTGCGTGCTGTTTCGCAAGAGGTTAAGCGCCGCACGCGCAGACGGAAGCCGGTAACGTCATGGCTGCTGCGGTTATGGTTTCAAACGACGTGAACGATAAGATTGCATTGGACGATAAGATGGGCTCGATCTCCACGGTAGCGCAGGACTACTACGACTCCGACAACGCCTTCAACTTCTACCGTCAGGTGTGTGCACGTTTGGTCCCTTGAACCAACATGACGATAATGGTCATAATGTGGAAACCCCTTCGTAGCGCTTCAACGAATAATACGTATTTTAGTATCATGGTTGTTGCAGTAAGGGTTTTGAACTATAAGATGACCTTGGGCAATAAGATGGGCATGTCTCCATGGTAGCGCAGGACAACTACGACTCTGAAAACGCCTTCGACGTCTACCGACAGGTGTGCGTGTTGTGGTAACCCGTCTCCCCTGTTGCGGCGTTACGATCTGCGTCAAGCGTCCCCTAATATTATACATTATTTGACCCCTTACCTGTAGTTCAGACGACGTCTGTGTGTCATGGGGTCTCCCCTCCCCCGCGGTGGCGTTATGATTATTGGCATCACATGCCCGAACGAGAATGAACTAACTCGCCCGTTCACCCAGAAGTTTTCTGGCGAGCAAGAAGCCAATATTTTGGGACGCAAAATACAAGCAAAACGTCAAGCACCCCCTCGCGTGAGTGACCAGAGCAGAGCCAGACGCACCCCTGCAATGCAGTACTCGGGCCCTAAGCCCATGCTGCCTTCTACGTTTGCACGAGTGACTATCAGGTCCGCTGAACCAACGTGCCTACTTCTACGTGGAAACCCCTTTGTAACGAACGCTTCAGCGATATTCGTCTGGACGGATATATAGGGGCCGTTTTGTTTTTTGTATGAATACCAAACGTTTAAAATTTTTTCGTCCGGATGTTTGGAGCTTCAGAGAGGAAAATCGTAGGAATCGAGTGACGATTACAGCGTCCACCGCACGAAACAGTCCGGTCTGCCGGGGTATGAGATCTGTCCGAAGTGCAGTGCAAGGAGTTGCACGGCACGTGCGTGGCCTGGTGATACTCTTACTGCTGGACGCTCTCCGGTTGAAAAGTAATGCGTTACCAACAATAATAATAGTCGTTTTTTTTATTTTGACTTTTTATTTTATGTTTAAAATCTTCCGGTGGATAGGGAAAAAAATAAAGCTTAACGCCTTCATAACTGGAAACCCGTTTTGAAGGAAAAATCACTGGAAGTTAGCATAGGGAGGGGTTCTGGGGCTCCAAAGGGCTCAGCACACTTCCACGTATTTTCGTACGTGTCGTGTTTCAGTGTGACTCGATTGCATTCGCAGCTCAGCGCTAGATGGCATATCCTCCACTTCCCGTGGTGGCGACAGCACGAGTTTGTTTTGGTCGCAGTAAAATTGGAACCCAAAAAGTTCAAGATACAAGTACTGGACACCTACGTCGTAAGAAACAGAAATATTGGCCCAGGCTGGGTTTCTTATTTCACAGAGGGTGTGTTCTACACTGGTTCGGTACAGTAGTGGCTCCCGGATTTCGTATATATTCCTATTAAATTTGTGTCAGCCTGCCTTTTCTTATTATTGTTATTACACTTTTCGTGTACTTGAGGAGGCGTTATTTGGTATGTCGGCTCGACGGGTGATAGGGGTAGTAGGTTGTGGTGAGGATGTTCAGTTGGTGACCGCCAGCCCCCCTCAACGGAGAGGAATTACTCCATATCTTTTGGAACATGCCAAGATATGTGCGAGGGAGGCGCAGGGTTGTCGGTGTCGGGAGGCGCTCTCCTCGCGGTTCCTGGTGTCTTGATTCATCTCTCCGTTGGCTCGCTGTCGAGAGACACAAGGCTGACAGTATCACATCCTAGGGAACAGTTTATAGAACGGGCAGTGAAATTGGTGGGGTGTCCAGCCTGGACCATCATCGTCGCTTACATTCTTGCTCATCTATGATGGCCTTGACGTGACTGATGTGACATCTACTATCACCTGGTTTTCACCCCAATCATGACAGAATCGGTAGACTGCCCATCTACTTAGAGCATTCTATAACAAGAAAAGTACACGAAGACACATTGATATATTGTAAAAATACGAGTCGACGCTAGTCGACGAGGGAAGAAAAGGCTGAACTCTTCTCGCGATAGAAAATGAAGGCACGTACCGTGGTGGGGAGGGGAGAGCAGGGCCTGCTATGCGACTCCGGATCTGAGTTACTATTGGGAGGGAGCGCGAGAGTAGTGCGAGGATAACAAATGGGGTGAAGAAAAAAAAAAGGTGTTGCATACCCAGGCCATGGGGCTGTTCATATGGTTGCACTTTCGTATAAATACAGCTCAAAATTACGCCCAGAGTGGCCGCTAGGACTAGCCTAAGCAAGCCGTCTTTTATCACCAGAAGCCGACAGCAGGCGACGCCGCACAGCACGACTAGCCCGTAGAAGGCGGCCTTCTAGCGTCAGCGCCTGAGGTGGCGTGCGCACGAAAACAACTAGCCCGTGCTTCCGTCAGTAAAGACAGCAAACAAACGTACGCGCACGTTGCACGACTTGCCTCGTGTCCGGGGGTCACTTGCGGACTGCTTTAGTCCATTGGCACACACGCAGTACAGATGATTCAGATTTCAACGCGAATGGTATCATACAACTCCCACCGTTGCCTCCCCTGTCGAGGCAAATTATTACCTAGCCCTCGGTGTTTGCGGGAGGTATAGAGCTCAAGCGAAGAGCCCTGGATATGCAGGTGCGCTCGTTCTGTCGCATGCGCGTGTTGACAATAGCGCCTATACTGCTGTAACAGTGACATGTAGGCGGGTGTGTTGCTGTGGGTCTCGCCGTGCGCTGTGTGCCGCACCAAAACAAAAAGTTGCGGCTGCCTCAGCAAACACAATCCCGTGCCTCGACGGTGCTACGTGTGCTATTTGCGCGGCTCCCTCGTGGGATGCATTCGTCACTTCGCGGGTTAACGAGAGTAGTAGTAGTAGTAGTAGTAGTAGTAGTAGTAGTAGTAGTAGTAGTAGTAGTAGTAGTAGTAGTAGTAGTAGTAGTAGCAGTAGTAGCAGTAGTAGTAGTAGCAGTAACAGTAGCAGTAGTAGTAGTAGTAGTAATAGCAGTAGTAATAGCAGTAGTAGTAGTAGTAGAAGTAGTAGTAGTAGTAGTAGTAGTAGTAGTAGTAGTAGTAGTAGTAGTAGTAGCAGTAGCAGTAGCAGTAGCAGTAGCAGTAGCAGTAGTAGTAGTAGTAGTAGCAGTAGTAGTAGTAGTAGTAGCAGTAGTAGCAGTAGTAGTAGTAGTAGTAGTAGTAGTAGTGGTGTTTTTATCGTGTTTCAACGGTAGAAATTGAAGTTGTTGTAAGCAGTATAAATAGAACAATAGAACGTAGTATAGTAGTACGAAGTATTAGTAAGAGCAGTAGACTATTTGTGAGTAGTGATATACTGCACTCTCCTTAATCCATCGCTAAGATAGTGACGTCCGTTTGGATCTTGCCCTCCCGAAGGTGTGGGGAGGAGAGCACATCCACGTGGGGCTGTACACCAAGCTCGAGGGCGAAGATGCCGAGCTGGAAGGAGTGCCCAGGATCACCAAGGCTAGCTCCCTGTGCACGCGTGAGCTCCTCTCCCGATGCTTCCCCAGCGGCAAAAGCCTCGCTCCGGACAAGTGCACCCTGATGGACCTGGGGTCCGGTTACGGAGGGACGGCACGGGTGGCGGCCAAGGAGCTTGGTTGTAAGGTGAGGCCGCCTGGGAATTATTTAGGCTTTAATCGATTTTGCTTACAAGCAATCATTCTGGAATGTTTGGAACTTTTTAAGAGCGCACGATGTAAAAGTATTAGCATAATTGGATCAGTATCCATCATGCACACAGCCATTCTCTTGGCATAATTGGACCTCTTTAATGGGGTCAAGGTAGCATAATTGAGGGGAAGCATGTTGGCTTAATTTTCATGTATGTTGTTTTATTGCTTTCTTGTCCAGCGAAAAGCATAAAAAGTAAGGGGAAAGGGCAGCGTGGGTATAAGCCTAGACGAAATGAGGAATATGGTGTTTTCCGTTTTTTTCTCGGTATTCCCCACGTGCCCCCCCCCCCCCCTCCCCACACCGCGGTAACAAGACGCATCCCCACGGTAGTATGCATTAACACCACCCCCGCCCCCGCTCGCTACGCTGCCTTTCTAAACCCCTCTGTAACAACGCCTTTACAAGGTGGCGTGCATCAACATCGATGCCCCCGCCCCCGTCTGCATGGTCGGTGAAAGCTCGACGTGCTTCGCCCCGGCGTTGTAGGGATGATAATGAGTAGTCCCCGCCCCCCACCCTCCCTCCCGCCTCCCCTCCCTATGTCTTCCACAAAACGCCAACGCCCACCCAAGGTAGAGCGCATCAACCCCTCCCCCCCCCCCCCCCCCCCTTCCGTACATCGCTTTCCTAAAGACCCCCCCCCCCCACATCAAAACGCCCCCCTAAAAGGTGGTGTGCATTAACATCGCCAAGAGAGAGAACGGAATCAATGCCGCCATGACCAAGGCGGCTGGCCTGGACGGCAAAATAACCATCCCCGGGGAGAAATCGTTCTTCGAGACGGGTGTGCCGGACTCCAGCTGCGACGTGGTCTGCTCTCAAGACGCCCTGCTGCACGCGGGGTCGGAGAGGCACCGCGCCCTGGCGGAGGCGGCGCGGGTGCTGAAGCCGGGGGGTAGGATGGTGTTCACGGACATCATGCAGTCGGAGGGCGCTGAGGCCAAGGATTTGCAGGCGGTGAGGGGAGGGGTGGAGCAAGAGCACGACGTTCTGTATGTGCTTAGCCTCAAGGGAAGATTTGTGGTGCCTCCTCGGCGGGAGTGCGGGGGGGGCGGGAGGGGGGGCGGGAGGGGGGGGGGGGGGGGGGGGGGGGGTTGAACCGGGGGAGCGGGAACACAACGTTTAGCGTGTGTTTCGCCTTGAGGGAAGTTATCGGTATACAGCGCCTCCTGTAGAACGACGGCTGGAGTGGTGCGTACGGCCCTCGCCGTATGTTATGCGTTGTATGCGCGCTGGCGCCGAATGGACTGAATCGCGCTTTTGACAACCCCCCTGTGGCTGCAGCATTGCACACGATGAGAGTTGGTCGCCTGCTGGGTTCGTCAAAGAGCGTTCTGCTGTTGCTGCACCAACGGTCCGACTTTATACGACGCTGACGAGAAGAGGGCGACTCGAGGTCAGGTCCCAATAGCGCCCCCTTGGAAACGCTAAAAGACAGCGACACCATATTCCTGGAACTTTTCCCAACCTCCGACAAACGTAAACGCGTGCGCGCTCTTTTTCCTAGGCTAAACGACCTTGAAGTATTTTGCGTAGCTTGGGGGGGGATATTTTCTATCCCCGCTCCACGTTGACCGCTGCCGTTTCCCCCCTGCTCGCCCTTTTTTCAAAAACAAAAGCTAATATTAATTAATAAACTAAAGCGGAGTAAACTCTACAACAACATTGACGCTGAAATTACTTACTTCGTTCTGATATAGGATTTTGTTTTTTGTCGATGTTCGGGCAGAAATGCAATTATTTCGTACTTAAGTCTTGTAAATGGAGTGAATTATTTGTTTTCCGTCTTCGGGCACACGAAACCAGGTGTACCAGCGCATCCACCTGGACGACATGGGCACGCCGAAGTCCTACGAGCGTTGGGGCGAGGACTACGGTCTCGAATTCGTCGAGTTCGTTGACTTTACCAAGAACATCGAGATCCACTACGGATCGGTGAGACTCGTTGCGGCGAAAGCGGCAAGCGCCGCCCCCCCCCCATCCAGTCTTGATGCATTTCTTAAAAACACACCTCAGCTGTGACATCGAGGATTCGACCAAAACTCATGTTTTCAAGCTGAAACCGCCCTTGTAAAATTGTCCTGTCGGCCCTGGCAGTATCCAGGGAATTTGCTGGCCTACGAAGTACCCGGTATATCCTTCACGAGGAATGAAAACGTAAAAACGAACGGCCGATTTATCGCGCTGCTGGCAAAGCTGAGTACCGACCACTCAACCCGTCGAAGTCACAGGTGACGGATGTAACACAGTTTAAAAAAAAAGTTGCGTGTGCTATTGTTGCTCGCGCGTGGAAGAACGTAGTGTGCCCTCAGGAAGGATGTAGAACGGTGCCTCTCCTGCACGCGAGCTACAGAGGCGTCACGACGCTGTGGCCCCCGCCGAAATATTTACATCGCCCGCTTACTCTTGAAACCACCCTACCCCCCCTCGTATACAAAGAACAAAATCTGCAGCCATGCATGAAATGAGTATTCCCCGTAGCCCAAGGCTTGGTGCACGCAAGCCTGCCTGGCCGGTGGAAACCCGACGTGCCCCGCCCCGACAGTGTCGGGATGCGAGGGCATATGGTCCACGAGCAACAAACGAGTTTCCCCGCCCCCCCCTTCCCCGTCTTCCCCCCCCACTCAAACCAAACACAAACCCCGCTCTTGTGTTGCACCGGCAGGTTCGAAAGGTTCTCATGTCCCGTCGCGGCGACCTAGAGGGTGTGGAAGAATCGTTCGTGGACAACATGGCCCGGGGGCTGGACGCCTGGACATCGGCGGCGGGACGCGACCTCATCCGCTGGGGCTTCATGGTGTTCCAGAAGAAGGTGGGCTTAATGCTTTGAGTGCTGGGAAAAACAAGCAGGGTGTATGACCTGTATGATCTGTAAGAATTATTTGACGTGTTTGATGTATGATGTGCGTGGTTTGTATGGGTAGTCATGGACTCTGAGAATAAGACCATAACATATTCGTCACCAGGATTTGTATGAGTTGTATGAGGCTTGGGATGCTCATTATTTGTGTGACGATGTGTAGCACACTGATCACCAGGATGTGTATGGGTTGTGTGATGCTTATTATGAGGCTTGTTGTTTGTATGACGATGGCACACTGATCCCAATCAGTGTGTCTCCCAAAACGTGGATGTACGTTTCTCATGGGGTTAAAAGCTAAGACGGCTTGCTGTAAAGGCGGGGGTTTGCTGTGCTTGGAAGGCTGTTGTGGTTGGATGGGCGACATCGAAGACGGCATGCTGTGGGGTGTGCCGTGCTTGGAAGGCTGTTGTGGCTGGGTGGGTAAGAGCCAAGACGGCGTTGTGGTGGCATGGGTGTGTCGAACGATCAAATCAGACGTACCATTGCTTGTGCAACATGCTTAGTCTGCGTTGTTTTCACAGCGTGATGTGGATTTGCCGTTCTTGGAAGGCTGTTGTGGCGGGGTGAACGCCTTAGGTATCTCGTCGGGGTGTGGGCGGTAGAGTCGGGTTTATAATGCTTAAATCGGGCGTGGCAGTGTTTGTGCAACACTTGGTAGTCTACGTTATCCTTACAGCGTGCAGTGGGGTTTGTCGCGGTTGGAAGGCTGTTGTGGCCGGGTGGGCAAATTAGTGCAAACGGCGTGCCGTGAGAGCGTGCTGTGATAGTTTCATTGCAGGCGAGCGCCGGAAAACCCTTCCAGCTATCGTCCACCGTCCGCCAACGCATACAGGTTGCAACCGTCCACCAACGCATACAGGTTGTAACCGTCCACCAACGCATCCCTCTCACACAACCAATTATCTCAGACAGCCACCGCAGCCACTCAAATACAACCCCTCTGACCGCTGCGTTTCGTTTTGAAGCTAATTCCAAGTAGTTTTCGTCGACATACACGATAATGCAGGTGTAAAAAGGTTAAGCTAGATGGGTACCTAGGCGGACGCTGTCGGGTTTTTTTCAGCTTTTTGGGGACTCCAGAGGCATACAATGTCGTCGAAAAAAACAGGCGATTACAGTATTTAGCTACACGGTTCAACGCGCTGATAGGTTTGGGTGATAGTGCTTTCAATGTCGGAACAGTCCTTGAATGCTGAGGGTTGTACGACCCTCGCGTAGCATGAACTCTCGCATGCTGCACCCTCACTTGAAGGGAGAACGTGCTTCTTACATTTTTCCAGCGACACATGGTCCCCAAACGGGGTAAGAGATGAGGCGGTGTGTGCTCTTGTTCTCTTCGCTGTGCAGGCGGAGCCCTCCAAGGAGAAAAACGACGTGGATGCCATCGCCGCCACGGCGCAGGGCTACTACGACTCCGACAACGCCTTCAACTTCTACCGACAGGCAAGAGCCGCGGCGACGTACCTTTTTTTGGCGTTCGGGTTCATGTATGTACTATCTGGGTATTGATAGTGTCCTGGTGTTGTTTGGTTTGAAGGTGATAAGGGATAGTATGCCGCAGTCCGTCGTATAGTGTCCTGGTGTTGTTTGGTTTAAAGGTGATAGGGGATAGTATGCCGCAGTCCGTCGTACCGTTTAGCTGGGAACTCGCTCACAGCAGAACATTTTTGTTATAAATTAAACTGCACTTATCACCCGCGGTGAGATCGAGGATTTCGTCGAGAAACTCATATTTGCAAGCCGTGCGTGATACTCCGATCCCACGCGTTACGGGGTGGGTGTGTTTGTCCGCATGAAGGATGCAGGTCGGCGACACCCCTTAGTGCTAGCTAGCACTAGGGTCAACAGGGTGACACAAAGGCGTTCAGCCCTTAATCACTGCGCGCGAGTCTTCCCACGGTAGGCTTGCAACTGGAGTTTCTGGGCTCGTAACCTGAGGAGCTCAACATGTCACCCGACCTAAACATGCCTTCGAAGACATTGGTTCGCGCAACCTCACCAACACTCCCATGCGCTAGTCATGGAACAAAAATATTGTGGTGAAGGTGTCCGAATAAGCGCTAGTTTCTCACCCGAGGAGGTCAACCAATCAGAAGGCCAGAAAAAACATAGCTGGTATGGCCCAAAAAATGCAACTTCTACCGTTGTATGTATGAGTTGCGCTTTTGCGTGCATAGGTGGTCGGCGGGTTCTTAACGCCCTTACAACTGGAAACCCTTTTTTCGCAATATTACTTGAAGTTAGTATAGGGAGGGATTTGGGGGCTCTAAAGGGGTTATACCATCTTCTTAACGCCTTCACTGCTGGAAACCCTTTTTGGTGACAAATTTACTTGAAGTTAGTATAAGGGGGGATCTGGGGGCGAGATCTGGGGAACTCCAAAGGGGTCCGTTTTTTTTTTGCCGTCAATCATGGAAAAAAGCTCGCATTCGCCCGGAGTAACACCGTAGGAAACAAGCAACACGTCCCTTCAGAGGAAATTCAGTTATGGTATTCGCGACGAGGTGGAGGGTGCAAGCGCCGAGCGATGTGTCCATTTTCTCGATCAGGGCTGGGTATATTGGGAGAACGGCACCACGTACCATTCGTTTTATTTTTTGTAGCCACGCCATTAAGGTTCGCTCTTAACTGTTTGAGGCGATGTACGCGTTGTTGGTATCGTTATACTATTGACAACGACTTACTATTGTATCTATTTAATACGTTGCTATCACCACTGATTTGTTTTATATCGTATCAACTAAATTTTGTCTTACTCACACTTGATGTATTTATAATAGTTCTATAAATAGGGCGCGAGGGCCCGTCCCGCCCGACCGCGCGCGCCACCGCTCTTTCCAACTGGAACCCGTCTGCAAGTGTGTGGGGAGGAGACCACCAGCCTCACTTTACACCTGGCGTATGTTATACCCGCAAGCGTCGACAACATGTGCTGAACGTCCGAACGTATTTTGTTTTCGTCGCTATGGTATTACTAGGACACGTATACTCGTATGTAGCAGACGTTGTTGCTGCTGCGCAAGGACAAAGACCGCCGATGCACATAGATGCCGCGCGGCAGTCGCACGTAACCCTCCTGTCCGGCCCCCAGCCATCGCCTTACCCAATCGAAACCCCTTCCCGCAGGTGTGGGGAGGAGAGCACATCCACGTGGGCCTATACACCATGCTCGAGGGCAAAGACGCTGAGCTGGTAGGAGTGCCCAAGATCACCAAGGCCAGCTCCATTTGCACGCGCGAGCTCCTCGCCCGGTGCTTCCCCAGCGGTAACGGTCCCGCTCCCGACACGTGCACTCTCTTGGACCTGGGGTCTGGTTACGGAGGGACGGCAAGGGCGGCCGCCAAGGAGTTCGGCTGCAAGGTGGGGCCGTCGCCCGTCCTTACAACATCCATTTACATTTCGGGTGGATCCACGACGTAGATGTTTCGGGGGAAACCCTTATCTGCGTTCCCTTTTCTTTTATTTTTCTTCAGGATCCAGATAACGTTTTTTTTCCGGGTGGGATCTGTACAATGCATACGGCTACTGCGCAGACGTTTTCCGTGTGGGACATATGGGGTGGGGCTCTTGTACAACAGCTCGTCGCGGAAAATCTCTAATGTAGATTTATCTACTGGTATAATCGTGAGCTGTTCGGTTGTGAGATCTGTACGAAACAGTTGTTTCATGGTGTCGTGTGGCTGAATTATCCTGCATGTGAAGACTGCGATTGGTCCGTCCTTGCAAGCACCATTCCCCAAATACAGGAGCTGTGCCAGACAGCCCGCGGGGAAAGGAGGTGGGGAAAAAAAAAAAGTTTTCTATTATTTTCTCAGCATTTCTCGTGCGGAGCTAATCGCCGGTTGTTGGTGTGTCATGCCTTGTGGTATGGTAAACTTTTTGTGCCCGTTTTTGGTGTCGCTGCGTGAGTGACAGCGGCAGAGACGCTGTTCTTGGCCAGGGACTTAGCTCCTCCGCCCTGGTACTTCCAGTTCTGTGGTGTACAGCTGCTCGCGGCTACTGCTACTGCTATGCACCAGGTACCCGGTATGGTGCAACTCTAAGCCTTCCCCTCCTCGCGCACACGCCTCCTCAAGATTATCTGTTGCATCATCGTCGCCAAGAGAGAGAATGGCAGTTAACGCCACCCTCCTCCTCCCACAGGAACCGTTATTTCCCGACCTTCTATCATTAACACGCCCCCCCCCCCCCCCCCCCCCTTGCGCGCATGCCTTCCCAAGATGGTCTGCATCAACGTTGCCAACAGAGGAGAATGGCCGTAACGCTGCCCCGATCCCCCGCCGAACGGAATAAACCCCGAGGTTATGTCATTGACGCCTCCCCCTGCCACCCCCCCCCTCCTCCCCGCGTTAACCCTTCACCTCCTCGCGTACACCCCTCCGCAAAGGTGGTCTGCATCAACGTCGCCAAGAGGGAGAACGGCGTCAACGCCGCCCTGACCAAGGCTGCCGGCCTAGAAGACAAAGTCATCATCCCCGGGGAAAAGTCGTTCTTCGAGACGGGCATGCCGGACGAAAGCTGCGACGTCGTCTGCTCCCAGGATGCTCTTCTGCACGCGGGGTCGGAGCGACACAAGGCCCTGGCGGAGGTGGCCCGCGTGCTGAAGCCGGGGGGTAGGATGGTGTTCACGGACATCATGCAGTCGGAGGAGGCCGAGGCCAAGGACCTGCAGGAGGTGAGGGAGAAGGCCAAGGATGGGGCACAGGGCGTCAGCTGTGGAATACGTTGCGTCATGTTGTCGTTTGTTAGTTTCTCCGGAGTTATGCTCCACTCCCGAGTGACCGGAGCCTGTCCTGTGGCCACGGACCTTGAAAATATTTTGATGTAAAAACAACAACAGAAACAGCAACAGCAACAACAGAGGGAGAACTGTTTGCGGCGTTCTTTTTCAGCGGCTCCGGGCCACTCGCGCGGGTGGATCCCCTGTTGGTTTGCGTGTCTTGGGATTTGGTGTATTTTTGTTTCGTGGCATACACCGCCATGTACCTGTTCAAACGTTCCGGAAACCTCCCCCCCCCCCCCGCGTCGAATCTATTTTTCTTTCTCTGTTTTTTTTATTAACAAAGCATGCTTTCACCGCGATTTTTTTTTTGTCCGTTTCGAAGGTGTACCAGCGCATCCACCTGGACGACATGGGCACGCCGAAGTCCTACGAGCGATGGGGCAAGGACTACGGACTCGAGTTTGTCGAGTTCGTCGACCTGACGAAAAACATCGAGATACACTACGGCTCGGTGAGGGTACCCCCCCCAACCCCCCCCCACCCCCACCCCGGAGCCTCCACCATCTTGGTTGCGGGAGTGTCAACGGCAATGGGTACCTAGGGTTAGACTCTCGGCTTTCCTTGCCTCGTAGATGCGCTCCGGCTAGAATCGGCTTCAGGGAAGGTACACGCCCCGAAGGGAATGGATTGTATGTTTGGTGCTAGCTTGACGTGCTCAAAAGCGTTGCAATGCGACTCCCGCTCCCCCCCCCCCCCCCAACGGTATACCCCCATGGTGTCATCACCCAAAGTTGAAGACCATGCGATGGATTAGCGCGCCGACCGGTGGGAATCAAACGCAAAGCATCCCGATATTTAGTTGTCCGCCACCGATTGCACGTTCCCGTCAATCAAAGTCGCAGCCCTGCCTTTCCCCCCCTCCCCTTCTCCCTCCCTCTCTCCCCCCTCCCTCTCCCCGCCTTGCCCCGTCTCCCGCTCTTCTCCCCCCCCCCCGCTTCCACCTTCCTCCTTTTCCCACCACTCCCCCCGCCCTCCCTCCCCGCACCAAACATTTTGGCGCCATTTTTGCACGGGTAGGTCCGAAAGGTGCTTGTGTCTAGTCGCAGCAGCCTGGAGGGTGTGGAAGAATCGTTCGTGGACAACATGGCCCGGGGACTGGACGCCTGGACATCGGCGGCTGGTCGCGACCTCATCCGCTGGGGCTTCATGGTGCTTCAAAAGTCGGTGAGCTTCCGAGATGGATTGCGTCCTGCGCCAGGCTCCTCTGTGTGGATCTGCCCCCGGCCGTGCCCGGCACGGATACACGCCTGCGGGGTTTGCTGGGCTTCGAAGGCTTTTCTTTAGTGGGGTGTGAAATACTTCACTTTTGAACCTGCACCAACGTTTTCGGAGCCAAACTACTTGGAGTTAGTGTGGGCTATTTTTCTGTCATAGTTATGTATGTGGAAGACAGGTTTTTGGGAAAGGCGCGTAGAATGATCGTCACACGTGTATATACGATCGGAAGATCCAACGGACGGTATAATCCACCCCGAAGGTATTCCGGATCACCACCCCGGAAAATTCGATACGTAACGAGGCAGATTTGCCGATGTCGAGAGGTCGCCTCGCGAGCTCTCCTGACACTTTCGCGTCCTTCGCTGGTAAAGCGGAGGAAGGCTCTCCCCTTGCCCCACATCGCACATAAGAAAAGTGCCTCTGGCAGCGGGGAAACGCTGCCGGAAACGCTGCCACGTCGTTTGGGATCCTCTCGTAGAGTAGAGGCTTCATAGGTGCGGGTTGATCATGCCTGGTACATCGTATCCCCGAGTCATTCCACCGTAGGATATGCACTTTTTGGGCCACAAAAAGGTATACCTTTCCGGTGGAGCTCCTCAAGTGAGCATCTACCGGTTGGTCTAATACTTTTACGAGTTTGTGTTTGTTTTCAGGACTAGCGCATGGAAGTGTTGGTCGGACAGCGCGAACGAATGCCTTCGAAGGTATGTTTAGGTCGGGTGAGATATTGAGCTCGTCATGTTAGGAGAGCTCCGAAAATTCTCCGAAACTTCTGCCGCACCCCAACCGTGGGATGACTCCCCCCTCAAGATGGACGTTGACCCATTTTTTTTTTCTGATTTTTACCTAACCCTGTAATTTTTTCTGTGATTGTCTTTTTCTACGTCCTTGCCGCTTGTTCGTTACTTTATCGCTCGTCGCTTCCGAAGACCCCGAAGGCTTGAGCTTTCCCCTGGCATCCCCGAAACGCCTCACGGGTTTCCAAGATAGGCGAAACGCCTAATGGGTTTCCAAGAAGAAGCACCGCTAAACGCCGCCCGTATAGGAAGGGGGGGAGGTGGGGGGCGGGAGGCGCCTCTGATTTTGCGACACGTGATGGCCGTTCACGTCGCTGTTCTTTTTATCCGGGACCCCCGAGTCTTGCTTAAGCTCGGCCTTGGAAATGGTCTGAAAGCCCTACGTACTTGTTTTCTGTTCTCGTGTTTCTCGTACTCGAGAACAGTTTTGAGACCAGCAGCTACGCGAGAAAAAAATTGACAAGACGCGAGTAGTAGGCGAGAGAGAAATTGAGACGAGTAGGTTCGCGAGAACATTTTGGGAGGACGAGTCGTACAGGGGGACATTTTTGAGGTAGGTAGGCAGGGGTTGTACGAGCCTCTTTTTGTTGCGTCATAGATGAAGAAACATCTTCCGAGGTGTGGCCATGTCACGGTTAACTACTCTACGTAGTTGTTGAGAATCTTGGTCACTGTACCCACGTTTGTGGGACACATTTTTTGGAGCAGAAAAAGGGTTAACGAATTTTTCGAGAGCGGAAAACAACCGCTGTGGGTGTCCGCGAATCATCTCATCACATGTTGACGGAGTGAGCATGCGACTCGATCACGCCCGGCGACGGCCACAAAAACTGCCTCTTTGGCACGAGCGGTAGCTGTTTCCACGGTATGGTTAGATGCCAAGAGAACTTTTGTCCGCACCCCCGGGTGTTGCAATAAAATAAGCACGCGGTGTGGCAGAGGGAGGGGGGGGGGGCAAGGGGGGAAGGGGGGCGTACCATTTTGTTGCTTGTCTTCGTCCCTTGACCACATGAGCACGCATCCCTTTCGAGCTGGAGCAGTGTCGGAAGGGGGAGGGGGGGGGTAATGTTGGATATTCTGGGGGGGCTTCCATTGAGCGTATGGACTACACAGGTTGCGTCGCAAGGTCTACTTTTCGTGGATCCCTCATGTATTTTGGCAAAATAGGGAGTAAGTACTCTATAGCAAAAAATACAGTACGGGGCGTTACGCAGCAGTCATAGATTAAATCAGCGCTGGCAGAAAGAGGACGGGCGGAGAGAGGGAGAAGGTGTATAGTACAAGGCCGTACGCAGGGGTGGAGGAAAATGACTCTTCGGGAAACGGGAGCGGAGGGGGGGGGGAGAGGAGAGATTAGGGAAGGGTAAGGAAGCACACCGTTTCTTTTGTTTTGGTCTGCTATAGTTGAAAATATATTGCGGACGAGCCGGTCCGTTTTCGTTTTAAGAGTGCATTCATGGGGAGTCAGTCGGGCGCATCTGCTACACCTGACGGAATTTAGACGATGGCGATTCGTCGCTCCGACCATTTCCTGTTTTTGTGTTTAACGTTTGTGTGTGGTAGTGGATAATGTACGCGGGGAATTCGGTCGTCGATTTTCTAGCAGCGTAATTTAAACGGGCGGTTGGGGGCCTGGAAGGTGTACTCATTTTGCATCGCCTTAGTCGTAACACCATCGCATACCCACAATGCCGGGACGGAGCATGTCGACTTATCACCGACCAGGCAGATATTGCTTGCGCCAGGCGCGAAGCGCCGTGAGGTGTTCGGCGGGTCGCACGAAGGGTGAGCTGTGTCCTGGCGGGGGTCGAGGCCGCAGAGTGGCTGAAGCCAATCACAAGTGTGAACTTGGTCTATGCCGATACCATTTTATATAGTTATTCTAACGACGTCAGGTGTGAGTTCGACGAATGTAGGGTCGATACTCATCTTTGCAAGTTGCGTTGTTGGGTTGCGTTGTTGGTACTTTGTTCCGGCACGGGAAAGTGTCGGAGGGGGGAACAAAGGCGGGGGGGGGGGGGAGGGTACGTGTATTTGTGAAGACCAGGAGGGGGTCGGATTGGAGTTCGGATTTAGGTGGGGCGCATGTATATGTGTGATATTTGAGTGCGCAGACGAGGATGGGGCGGAGGCCAGGCAATGCGAGAGCGATATACAGGGGGGGAGGGCAGAGGGGGGGACGGGGAGAGGGAAGGGGGGAGGTGAAGGAAGGGTATACTAGTAGTATGTTTGCATGTTGTGTAACGCGCAACCACGCACGCTGGGGGAGGAGAGCGATGTCCACGATCAAGGGTATAGTATGTATTTTCGTAGGGAGATTGTGTACAGTGTGTCAAAAGCGGGGGCGGGGTCGGGGTCGCAAGGGCGTAAGGATTGAGCGACGCCGTCGACTGGGGTGTGAAAAGATACAGTATGACGGTATGCTCGAGGCGCCTTTTTTTGCTGTCGCGTGCTTCTCGCAAGGATAAGGCGTACGAATGATCGAGGTTTTGAGTTGCCGCCGCTGTTTCCTCGACTTCGGCTGGCGGTCGTGACCGAAAGAGTAGAAGGGTATCGGGTTTTGAGGAAGGCTGATTTGTTGGTGTTTTTTGTTTTATAGATAATCAAGTTGGATTCTCGCTAAGGACGGTGGTATTGCATATCAGTAGTCGGTTGGCCGGGAAGGAATCGGCTCTACCACGGTATGTTATTTACACGCCCACCAAAAGTCGCTTACAAACATGGAAGGCGGTATAGTACCGGTGGGCAGGTTTTGGCGCTTGGGTGGGCGGGCGCGCATGACACGGCACGTGGCGGACGTCGGCGTCTGGTGTTGATTGCATTGTCGCTGTTTTCACGCTTTTGTTAGTGTAGCGGTGTTGTACCGTATGGCAGGCAGGATAACAAACCTCCTATGCCGACTTGTCCGAGGCGACTTTTACTTGAACAATCTTGAAGGGTGGCACGTACAACGAACCAGCGAAAATGTGGCAAGGCCTTGAAGGTCTCGTAGAGATGTTCCCATAGACACATCGCTCGGTGTTTATGCTCCTCCCCCCGTTATCTAGAAGAAGACCAGCTTGGAAATTCGTCGGAGGTGGTGTGTCATCATGTGGTTGTCGGATGGGTCAATTGACAAGGAACGCAATGGCTAGCAACAAGTACGATTGGGCTTGGCTTGGTTATCTATTTGTTCAAGTGCGCTGATGTTGTTTATATATCGCTTATTTGGCCGTGTTGGTTTTTTTTGGACAGACAACACGTTGTTTCCATTATAACTTCATAACGAAAGTAAAGGAATAATAGGATGGTGAACCTACGCGGAAACTGGGGCACTGGACCCCGTTAATATCCTGGTCTACTGCGGCCACCCGTGGAAGCAGTGCAGATCAAGGCTACGGTAGGGGGGTACCCCCAATTTTCGCTCCCGGGTCAAAGCCAAAAAAGGGTATACCTTTTTAGATCAAGGCTACACGAGGGGGGTACCCCCAATTTTCACTCCCTGGTCAAGGCAAGAAAAAGGGTATAAAAAAGCCAAAAAAGGGTATACCTCTGGTTCTATACCTTTTTTGGCTTTGACCCGGGAGTGAAAAATGGGGGTACCCCCCTAGCTACCGTAGCCTTGATCTGCATCACCAATCAGGTTCGAACGACCAAAGTCACGCAAAAACCCACGGCTCGTAGGCAAATCCGCCTGTTGCGTGACTTTTGGCGCCCCACAAGATGCTCAGAACGTCTCTTTTACCGCCTATCTGTTGTTGCAGGAAGAACTCGAAGTGTGGGGGGTCCTGTCTGCGCGTTTGCATCAAAATCTTCATCAAGATCACCAGACAGAAGAGGCACATCCACCAAAATCTGGACAACGAACGCAATGGCTAGCAACAAGTACGATTGGGCTTGGCTTAGTTATCTATTCGTTCAAGTGCGCTGCTTGCTGTTGTTTATATATCGCTAATTTGGCCGTGTTGGGTTTTTTGGACAGACAACAACACGTTGTTTCCATAATAACTTCATAACGAAAGCAAAGGAGTGATAGGACGGTGAACCTACGCGGAAACTGGGGCACTGGGCCCCGTTAATATCCTGGTCTACTGCGGCCACCCGTGGAAGCAGTGCATCACCAATCAGGTTCGAACGACCAAAGCCACGCAATAACCCACGGCTCGTAGGCAAATCCGCCTGTTGCGTGACTTTTGGCGCCCCACAAGATGCTCAGAACGTCTCTTTTGCCGACTTTCTGCTGGTTGGTGTTGTTGCAGGAAGAACTCGAAATGGGAGGGATCCTGTTTGCGCGTTTGCATCAAAATCTTCATCAAGAAGATCACCAGAGGCGCATTCACCACAATCTGAACTACAGCTAGGCGAACAAGTTATTATTCAACAAAAATTCGAGCATTCTCTTCATCATGTTGATACCTGGTACGTGTTTCCAGACCACTTATTGCTGCCTGGCGTTCAGAGTATACACCGAAGGACCCGGATATAAATCCTCAGCATCAGAACAACGCAGAATCTCGGAATCCAGTCAGGGTCAGCATTCATTCTAGCGCTGTCCGAGGGCAGCATCTATCTCACATCTGGGGCAGTAACATTATTGGCTACATCAGCTACATCAATTTCGTCAGCAACAACGGCCTCAGCGTTTGTTTCATGTGACAAAATCAGTTTTTAAGGCATAGAGCGTGTTCGTGGGGGCGGTTACCAAATACACGGCGGAACACGGGCCGCGGTAAGACACGTACGTACGCACGTACAACGGAATCTGTTTAGTGCGCCCTTTTGCGTGACTTTTGTTTGACTCTCTTGCAAGATAATTGTTTCGGTGCACGTTCAATTTGGTCATTGATGATGCTGTTCGACCCATCCAAGTAAGTGCTGATCATGAGTCCGTCAGCGAAATTGCAAGCAGTAACTCGGCAGCTTGCATGCATGCAATTTCGTTGACAAGCGCAACAACAGTGAAAAGCGACACACAACTGCGTGACGTGTTGCAACGATATTTAACTACACAACAAATTTTTGAGCAAGGCGACCAACCTTCGTTTTTCTTTCCCCAACAAGCCACACTACAGAGGGCGCCCGCATTCAAGAAACCTCATTTTGGCGTCCAGGCTCAAAGCCTTGTTTTGTATGCCTTCAACCGCATCACCACCATAATTCGTTTGGCGATGGTTTCTTGTTTTTCTTGGCCCCTACCCTCCGGAGCAACCTCGTTCCTTAAATTGGGTGGGCGTCAACAACTACTGCTGGTTCTCATATCAATACCCAGTTTCTTATATCGCGTCCCTCTTTTGCGAAAGTAGAAGTACCCCACCCCAAAAATCGTTTATGAAAAAAATGGAAAGTGCAACCCGATGAATAAATCCCACTGTAAGTAAGTAATTGGTGACCCCCTCCCCCCATTTATGCGTATCTAGACTATACTAATAGCATGGCTGGAGCAAGCGTTACACATTTCATGTTATCGCCCGGTTCGAGCTCTGTTTCTTACACCCAATTTATTGCTTTAAATTTAAACAATCTCAGCCTGGGTTACTTAACAAGAAGAACCTTCTTTAAGTGCGGGTGCCCGCTGTACTACTGTGACGATGACATTCGCTTGCGATATTCCACATTTGTTTTAGCAGGCACCACTTCTGACACATAACATGCTGCTATTAACACTAGTACGGTGGGGGCTAGTGCGCACCATTTTTAGGTGAGGCTCATAACCTCACATGATAAACTACTCTATTATTTGCCTTCTGAGGCAACAACTAATTTTCCACTTCTGACACATAACATGCTGCTATTAACACTAGTACGGTGGGGGCTAGTGCGCACCATTTTAGGTGAGGCTCATAACCTCACATTATAAACTACTCTATTATTTGCTTTCTGAGGCAACAACTAATTTTTGATCTAAAAAGGGAAAAAATGCAACCCGATGAACAATAACCTCAACAACGCAGCTTGCAAAGATGAGTATTGACCTGAAATTCGTCGAACTCACGGCTGACGCCCTTGAAATATTTATATAAAATAACCTCAATAATGTCCTATTAGGATACCCTGGTGTGAAGGTACGGCCTGGCATCTGTAACGCGCAGTGGCGTCCCCTCCGCTATTTATTATTGTAATTTTGGTATTACGGAGATCCATTGTTAGCAGGGGGTAAATGCCCATGGGGTCATAACTCTGTCAATTCTTCGTCGATAACGGTAAACGATAGCTTGGATTGTTCGCATAGGCCTTACGGTCACGGCGCGAAAAAAAAAAAATAATAAAATAAGATGTTCTAGCCGAGATATTGCGAAAATTATGAGAAATTTCCGGTGAATGATTTGCAACATGATGGGGCATTTACCCCTGTTGACAATGGATCTCCATAAATAGTGGAAGAAACGTCGTCCAGTGCCACAGTGCCCTCGACGAGAGGCAGGGGCCGTGCTCTGACAGCGCATGGCCAGGACCGCCGCCAGGAGCTATCGCCAAAACCTCTTGACTTTGGTCGGCCTATTTCTCGTATAAAACGAAAAAACCAAGCCCTAACCGTTTGAAGATCTTCCCGCGATGTTGGGCTGAAGCCTTTTAGCACTGCACTACCGACATGGGGGACAAAACACTTGGAAGTAGACTAGGGATATTGTAGGAGTTGAAAAAGCCTGAAATTTTAGAAAAAAAAACGCCGAAAAGTGCTACATCTCTTTAATCGTATCTGACGTCTTCCATTGAGGGGGGGTGTTGAGAAAATAGGCATCATAAACCGATTGTTAACTATTGTCACTGTTGGGTAGCGACTGCAATAAAACCGTGTATCTGGTCACGAAAAGGCTTAGTAGAAGCATGGAATGTTCACCAGAGTCCCAAGTTTTTTGTCTGCAGTGTACGTTAACTGTTTCATGCGGCGGTATATAGCCGGGCAATAAGATCGGAAGCGTCGACGGCGAGCGATGGCGGTGCCGTACCATATCGAGCGCTGTTGTTCCCGGCCTGGTATCGCTTCCGTGGCGAGCCGATTGAACGCGGCGTTGGACCAAAAGCACTACTACAAACAAAAAAACGCACGCACAGTACGCTCGCTCATGGTCCGGAAGGTGGTTGGGTGTGGGAGGAAGGCGCCGAGTTGCCTGTACAGCGGGGGCGGAGAGGTACGTAGTACGTAGCCGGACTCCAGGCAGCGGGTCCAAAACAACGGGGTAAGCAGTTTGGGTAGGACCGCCGGCCGGAGCAGGAGGCCTCATCCAGTCTGATACTTACATTAAGTGATCCGTAACAGAGAGAAATAAAACCAGTACACAATACCTAATGAAATTTAGGATAAATAGAAAGCGAGGCGTGGATTTCCAAACAAAAAAAAAAAGGGAGCCGTTGCACTAAAGTCAGCTAGCGTAGAACGCGCCCTCGTCCAAGAAACCCAACCTGGGTCGGTCAATAATGGCTCTAAGTAGTGTCATGTCCTGTCCTGTACTGCAAGAACACACAATCTACACTCACATTGTCCAGAACGAGGTGAGACGCCGGGTTGCTTGTCTGGCTACATGCTGAGGAGGGAGAGGGCAATCAGTGCGCGAAGCGGTCCGGCCACAGAAGTAATAATGGTTTCGTTGAGGGGCTTGGAAATACAGCAACAACTTCCAAACCGACCCTGGGCAGACTCTTTTTTGGGACAAATCTGACGAAATCGAAATGCGGATGACCTCGCCAAGCAAACTGCTCCTGGCGTATATACGATGCTTTACGGTCTGACATGCACAGTGGATTCGACTAAATTTCGAGCGAGAATAAGAGCAATAACGAGCCAACGCCGGCAATTTGCGCCTCCATGCGGGTTTCCGCAAAGGACGCTTGAACTTCTAGACTATCGCACGTGACCCATTATGTTTGTTAGACATATTCGCCAAAAGCGCCCAAAAACAGCCAAGGCACTCACGTAACCCCTGCCTTGAAAAGAGAAGATGGCCTACTGTAGTTATATCGCCCCGATGTCGGTACGTAGGGGCACGTAGACGCCGGTACCAGGCCAGATTTTGTATTAACTCGCCAATCTCCTGCGTGGCTGAACGCTCAAAGAAGTGCTTCGCCCGTTCATTGAAGAACGGCATAGTTTGTCCCTTACTAATTCCAAGTAGTTTGTCACGGAGAGACGTGGTTGCAGTTAGTTCTAAAGGGGCTGATAAACTATGGTACGCATATGGACGAAATGTATCGTCTCGGTCGGTGTATAATACCGATATATCTTGTATGAAACAAGGTCGAGAAAGCACGCCATTTGAACAAAACTAATTGCCGAACCAAGACTCCGAGCAGGACGTCGGTGTATAATACGCCTGTAACATATGTACGAACGAGCGTTTTGCCCTGTGTCTGCTCACGAAATGTACCAGGTATATGCGCAGCTCGCAGCCAAAAACTATTTCATTACCTAGTACACTTTACCAGGTATACCACTAGGTTTTTAACATTATTATCGCAATTTTATTACATTCAGCGGCGTGCCTGGACGGCGGGAACTACCTACAAGGTACCAGCCATATTTTATCCGGAATGATAGAAGAGCACAAAAGCTCTCAAAACACGTACCTACCTACCTACCTACCTGCTGCGCGGAATATCTCTGCTTGTGCGCTAGACTATTCACTACCGCAAAGGCGTTCCAAAGACAAGCGCAAAGAAACACTTAAACCCATCCCAATGCGGCGAGTTGTTGGTCATATACCGTTCCCAGTATAACTACCCATTTTACAGCCAATTAATACAGACCTGCTGCAGCATGTAGGCTAGTGGGCCGTGCTACATGACCAAACCAGGTTGTTTACCGCCACAACCCCCCCGCCACCCAGCCTCAGGCATTAGTGACGACGAAAGCCTGCTGAGCAGTATCCTTCACTGCCCCCAATTAAGCACGCCCAACAAACTCCGCCATTAGGTGCGCCCCCACCTCCAACAAAATCCTTGTCTTTGTTGGTGAAAACAGTGTCCAAGGATACCTCCGCGCTCTTCAAGGGCAGCTGTCGGGTCACGGGGGGGGGAGAGTAGTGACCGAATTCGCGTAAAAAACAAAACACTCGCACAAAAGCACCCACGAAAATGCATTACAATGGACACGTCCTGAGCACCCACGACCCACGAACACGCATTACAACGGAAAACCATCACACATCCAACAGGTCAGATCCCCATTCACGATTGACGCCATGCAGGGCAGACAGACCCCTGGTCTAATATTATCTGCACCGCCTATAGATCATGTTGGCGGGTGGGAGCCGTATCATCTGCATAATCTAGCTCATATTTCCTGGGTTTGGATCTGTACTGCACAGATCCCGCACAACATGCGATATCGACAGATACATAATTTAGACTATCTAGATCGTGATCTGTCAGACGTACGAACTTTTCCACGCCAGCGCCATGCGGCCTATATTGCCCGTGTGCCACCTCGGGAACGTCAAATGGGGGTGGGGGGGGTGTACTCAGTTATGGCCGTGGTCGTGTGACCATAGACCCTCGCATCCCTACTAATTGGGGGGGGGGGGGGGCAGTATACACCTTACGTTCCTGTGCGCCCGCCAAGACAACTATCCGGTCACGGCGAAAACAGCGGCCGAATTCGTGTAAAAAACAAAACGTACACATCCTAAGCACCCACGAAAAAGCATAACAATGAAAAACTGCCATGACAGCGCCGTGCGGCCTGAATGACGCGTGCCATCCACCCCGGGGCGTCAGTTTCGCGGGAACTTTACGGGAATTATACGTCTTACGTTCCCGTATGCCTGCCAGGACAAATATCGGATCACGCGGGGAAAGTGGCGACCGAATTTGTGTAAAAACACGCACATACATCCCGCGCACCCGTGTGAACGTGCCATGCGATGGAAAACGTTCAAACCAGCGCCCTACCACCAACATGGCGCGTGCCACCTCTGGGGCGTCAACTAGCGGGCAGTCTACACCTTACGCTTCCGCGCCTGCCGGGACACCTATTCGGCGACCGCGGAAAAAGTGACCGAATTCGTGTGTAAAACAAACCACGCACATCCTAAGCACCCGCGGGCATGCATTACAACGAAAAACCCCCATGTCAGCGCCGGGCGGCTTACGTAATGCGTGCCACCCTAGGACTTCCACTAGGTGGCCTTTTAAACCTCACGTTCGTGGGCAGCGGCCATGGCAGGCTCCAGCGCGTCTACTAACCCTGCGTTTCTCTTTATCTTGCGCGCCTCCTAATCCTCCTGCATCTCGTTGTAGTCGCTATCTCCAGAGGGCAAGTCAGATGACACTCCCACGCCACCAGCAGCGGAGGCAGCGCTAGGCGGAGGAGTACTACGAGCACCCGTCGATGCTGCCGCCACCTGCGGATCTCGTCGCGAAAACATGGAGAAGTACTTCTCCGCCGCCAGCGCGGCCACGGCATTGTTCGCTGCCGCCGCCGCCGCGATGCCCGCCACGGGCGTTGTTGCTCTCGCTGCTGAGCCACGGAAACCACCGAGAGCAGCAACAACTCCAGCACCATGGACGCGACCACCACTGCCCCTGCTGCCGCTACATCTCCGGTGGTGGCCTGGGTTAACATTGCCTCCACCGTCGAGCGCAATTTCCCCTGCATCCCCGCCACCTTCGCCGGCGCTGACCATGCCCTCCTTACCCTCTACACCCCCGCCGCCCTCAACCCCGCTCGCGTCGCAGCTGGTCTTGTTCCCGCTCACATCCAATTTTAGCTCTTCCTCACTGCGAACACGGTCACCATGACCGTCACCACCGTCTTCACCTTTGGTGCCTAAATCATTGTCGCCTTTGGAAATTTCGGTCATCTCGTCAACACCGCTAGCGCTAGCAGCGTTATCGCTGGCCGCGGTTTCAGCAGCGGCGGTGCCGGCGGTGGCGCTAGCAGCAGTGGTGTTGGTGTCAGTGGTGGTGGTGCCGGCGGTTGGAGGGGGCGAGGTGGGCACATCTTCGTCCTCCATGCTCGCCGAGGAGTGTGTCGGATTGGAGCCCGGGGTAATGGGAAAGATTTCCGATTCGCTCTCATCGTCGCTTCCCTGAGGAAAACGAAAATAACGGTGCGCGATAAGGATGGTGAGCCTGGGTCGGGGGGGGGTGATGAAGGAGGCTTATGTTGCGGTGTGCATGAACAGGTCGAGAAACCCCTCACGGCAGCCACAGCCAGAAAGAGGCTTACAAGAAGAGGTCTTGCAACGATTTACTGGCCCCACTGGACCGAGCAAACAAAAGTCACGTTTGGCCAACAACCCGCGAGCAACTCCGTGGTGGAAAAAAGCGACCGACAACGAAAATCACCCGACACCACACTCAGAGCCGACGCACACGGGCCCCATCTCCCACTTAGGAACGATTGGGCCGACAAAAACAACGCAACACAAACATGTCGGGACCAAGGCTACGGGAGTGGTAGCACTCTTAGGGCATTGACCTCAGCTACGGACGGGGGTACCCCAATTATAATAAATCAGATCAAGATCACCAGCGCGAACGGCCCAGCAGTTGCCCCAAGAAAGCGAGCGAAACGAATAATTCCATAGCTATGCCTATCGCGAAATGAACACACACAAAAAAGCACAACAGCGTGCGCGTGGTGGCTAACGTTTTAACGTACACTCGCGCGAGAGGCCTCGAGCCGTTTGAAAAAAAGAGAGCCCCCAGAAGCAAAGATGCCGGTTGACGGTCTAGTTTTGACCCGTCGAGGCGTCCTTGGACTTATCACACTAGTTTCAGTGTGTGGAGTTCCTTCCTTGACGGCTGTCCGTCAAGGGGCAAGAGTGCCGTCAAGAAGTGCCCCCCTACCGTCGCCGCGGTCCATTCTTGGGGCATATCGTTTCGCGGCCCAGGGCCATTCGCGCGCGTGGGTACCCCGTTTCGCGGTAGGTGCGGCCGTAAAATTGTCCGACGCTGCACAAACAAAACATGTTATGGTTAGTCCCGTGTTTGCGTGAGGTGCCGGGCCGCCCGCGCTATGGTGGTGAAAATGACGGTACCCTTCAGGGCCAACGATATGAATCGTTGCCGCGCTGTTCCCCAGTGTGCTGCTAAATCGCTTTCGTTAGGCACAACGGTCGTGCGAGGAGAATGTAGGACGCGCAGGCCGGCGTCGCCGCCACCGCCACCGCCCCGGTCGCCGCGGCTCACCACTCACCTCGCTTTCTCCAAACGGCAGCACGATCCCATCAGTCTCGAGCGATCCAAGCAGGCCATACTGCCGCACCGCCCTCTTCGTGGCCATCTTGCAGCAGCGGCACACGAACTCCCTCCGGGCAAACCACCCTGCCCTAACCCGCCTTCCTTCCGCCATCAACTCCACCAGCTTAGCTTCCCCGCTGTCCTTTCGCATCTTCTTCAGGGACGCAGCATCTACGACCGATACCGGTGTAGCGGTCGCCGCAAGACTTCGTCTGGGTCTGCGCGAAGCGATTGTCTCGGAGCGCGGTCCGTCCTGGGGCGGCGTCACCGACCGCGCGGCCCGGCCCTTTTCTGAACGGTTCGTGGGGGATGTCTTGTAGCTAGCTCTGCTTCTACCGCGTGCCTTCTTCCTCCAGCCGCCGACCGGAGCTCCTATGCGGGAGCGGGGGAAGGGGTGGCGCGCGCGGTGCTCAAGGGCGGCCTGGGTGTTGCCGATGACCCCGGACGGGTCGGTTTCGTAGTGCTCCAAGCAGAGGGACACCGGGCAGAACCTGTCGGTGGTGGTAGCGGTGTAGGTGGTGGTGTTGGTGTTTTTTGTGTTGTGGTTGTCATTGTTGTAGTCGTTGTTGTCGTTGGTGGTGGTAGTGGTTGTTATTGTTGACGTTGTTGTTGTCGTTGTCGTTATTTCGCCCATGTTGACGTTGTTGTCGTCGTCGTTGTTTCACCGTCGAAAAAACAGGCAGGCGCGCAAGAGGTCGAGCCGACAGGCCGGTAAGAGGAAAACTCGTAAACATCAGCGGCGAGGTACAAACACGCCCATACAACCATTACACCGTTGGAGTTGCTGTCTCACTGTCGAGCATGCCCATACAACTATTACACCGCTGGGATTGTTGTTTCACTGTCGAGCAGACACGAAGGCGGGCAAAGGGTCTAGCCGAAAGGTCGATAAGAGGAAAACCCGTTAGCGTCAGAAACGAGGTACGAACATGCACATACAAGCACATACACTATTGACCCGTTCTCCCTTCCAGTGGGGCCTAGCCGTTGACCCACCACTACTGAGAGCGGCCTGCGGTAGACCAACGCGTTACAAACGTAGCGGTTAATATTCCGAGGTGCCTTTTTTTCCATTTAAATATTTGTTGGGGGTTGCCCCGTCTCCAAGAACTGCCAAAAAACAACATCGCCATCGATCAAGAGAGCAACGAACTAGAAATAACCAAAGCTTTTCACGTGTCCGGTTGCGCTGTTCGCGGAGCGAGTTGGCTCAGGGTGATCCGACCCCACCCGTGAGTATCGAAAACAGATTCTTCAAAAAACGCCTGACACGACCCAACTCGACCCGTCCCGTGGTACTTCGAACACCTCCTGACCCGACCCGACTCGACCCGCGAGATTTAGAAAACATTCTAACCCGACCCGCGGGACGGGGCATGACCCGTGAAATTCCCCGGATATAAGACATTCGCGGATACGAGCCCCACTAACACCGCGGCATCTATCGTACGTGCCTGCAGTGGAATACGGCGGCTTCACCGCAGTCCAGGCAGGCGTGCCTCGGGCAGCTCCCCAGCTCATCATTCCCGATGTTGAAACCCATGCAGTACGCGTGATAGACCTTCTTGCACTGGGTGAACTCTCCTCCGCAACCGTCCCCGCTACCCTCCCCTCCCTTCACTGGATCTTCTTCGGGAACTCCGAGAGACGAATAGGCGGTGCCAGGCGCGGGAGCGGGTTTTCCTAGAGAGGCATGCTTCGCCTTTACCCGAAGGGACCAGCTGGTGCCCTCGTCGCACTCCACGAGGTTACCGCCTTCTTTGCATAGGAAGCAGACGTCCTCCGTTAGGGGTAACCTTTTAGTTTTGGTAACGGTGGTGGTGGCGGTGGTGATGGGGGTGTTGGTAATGGTGTTAGTGGTGGGTAGTGGTGGTGGTGGTGGTGGTGGTGAAGATGTTGTGTTGGTGTTGGTGTCCGTGACGTTGGTGGTGGTGTGGGTGTTGGTGTTGGTGCGGATGTTGGGGGAAATGGTGGTCGTGTTGGTGTGGATGTTAATGGTGTTGGTGGTGGCAGTGTTGGTGTTCATGGTGGTGGTGGTGTTGGAGGTGGCGGTGATGTTGGCGTTGGTGTTGGCGTAGACCCATGATGACAATGTTGGCGAAAGTGTTGACATTTTCGTCGGTGTCGTTGCACACACATGCCCATAACACGATGTCGAAGAGAGACGGAAAACGACGAGAGCACCCAAACACCAACAAGGAAGAAGAGGGGGTGGCATCAAACTGAAGCGTGCTCACAGCAGACTAGCTACAATACAGCACCGACATCACAAAGAGCAACCTCGGACAGCGTGGCCTGGCATGTAAACAAACACCACAGCGTCCTCGGGGGCGAAAGCCCATCGGATGCATTGCGTTTACAGTACGGAAGCTGCCCTTATGAAGCCGACAAACAAGCTGCCGTTACCGTCAAATAGGCGGCACACATTGAAAAAAAAACCCAGCCCTAACGAAACCGACAACTAAACAAAGAACACTCCCTACACCAACAACCTGCCGCCCGCCCCCCCGTCCCCCGTCCCCCCGCGTCCGCAAATCAACTGCAACTCCATGCCACTACTACCAGCGCACGTTCGATACCAGCGCGAAACAAGGACATACCGCTGAAGAGTCGGGAGCGACTGCAGGTATTTGGTGAAGAGACCTTCGTAGTGGGTCAGCTGTGGCGCTGGGGTGTGCTGGGCCAGCGTGCTCACTGTCTCCACCTTCTGGTCCTCCCTGGCAGGCGAGAGGGCGACGGGTCTGTAGGCGAAACAAATTTACACAATAGCATCGTGACCGGTTTGCCAGTGAAACAAATTTTACACAATACCGTGGGTGGGCGGGGGAGGGAGAGGTGTGAAAAGCAGGGGGGTGGGCGTGAACTCATTATCATGCATAGCCGTAGTCTGTCAGACCATAGACCCTCACATCCCTGAAGCGTCGGGACAGAGTACATCGGATTTTCACCGACCAGGCAGACATTCCTCGCAAACAAGGTTGAAGCGTCGTAAGGTGTTCGGCGAGTCGCGTGAAGGTGAGCTAAATCGGGAGCGACGTTTATGGGGGTACAAAAGCAAAAATACAAATTTGTAATGAGCGTCAAACGAACCACACCTTGTTGAAAAGGACAGCCACTGACAACACGCCCTACCCGTCGGCCACGCACACCAACATCTACCAAGCAAAGAAAAAAGGAAAGCAGCTAAAAGCGCATGTCCATGTTGTAGGAAAATAAAAGAGGCAACCCCCCCCCATGCCAACGGGCACACCCCTGCCATAGAATAGCGTCGCGCTTTCGTGCACGGTACCGGCAGCTCTAATTCTACAGCCCGATTCGACCAAAGATGCAGTTACTTGTTTGCTCACTCGTTCTCTGCATCGGCAGCACCCTCCGCAGCATCATCGCTTTCGGCTTCTTCCAGCTCGCGTTGCCTCCGGGCTTTAACCCTTTTTTCCTCGCACCTGCGGCAAGGACAAAACCTGACGGAAGCAGCAGCAACAACATAAACAACAGCAGCAGCGGGCGAAGAAACGGCAGCAGCAGCAGAAACAGCAGTAAAGTAGACACAACGACAACAACAGCAGCAGCGGCAGCAGCACCAGCGGAAAAAACGGCAGCAGCAACAGCAGCAGCAACAACGACAGCAACAGTAGCAGCAGCAACAACGACAGCAACAGTAGCAGCAGCAACAACGACAGCAACAGTAGCAGCAGCAACAACGGCAGAATCAGATCAAGTCAAAAGCATTATTAATCGCAGAAGAAACAGCAGGAACAGCAGGAGCAGAGCAACACCACCAACACCAATACCAACACCAACAACAACAACAACAACAACAACAACACCAACAACGACAACAACAGCAAGCAGTAGCAAAGCGGAGACAGCGGCCAAACGTTCAGCGACGATAACATGGACACCTGTGAACAAGGGGCATGATAGACCTATACGTACCACATAGATTAAAAAGAAACAGGGACAGAAGCAGAGACAAGGACCGAGAAACAAATAGAGACTACAGACCAAAAAACAGTGGGACATATCGTCGACGACAAAAAGCAGACAAAACAACGTGACACGAAACCAAAATGAAACCAAACCAAACCAAAACCACACCAAAGGACCGAAACGAAACCAAACGAAACGAAACCGCCCGCCAAAAAACCTCGCTTGGTTTCCAACGGCCAAGCGTCGAAACCAGGTTCGAAACTCAAACTCGAACTCGAAGCTCGAAGCTCGAAACTCGAAGCTCGAAACACGAAACACGAAACACGAAACAAGACACTTACATGTCACAGATCGGACAGGAAAACCGCTTGCTGCCGTCCTTAAACTCCGATTCCTCCACGGCGAAGGCGTACTTCAGGCACTTCGCGCAGAACACGTGCCTCACAATGCCGTTCGGACAGGCGTAACGGTTGCCAGCTCTGCTCCGAGCGACGGCCACGACGAAAACGACAACCGCGACAACGGCAGCCACGACAACCACGGCGATATCCCAACGCGACGACAACCACGGTTATGTCACAGCGCGATGACACCCAGGGGAAAGAGAAGCGGAGAAAGGAACAACGTGACGGCCAATCACGAACACGGGCGGGAGGACAACGAAGGGGGTAACGCGACGACCATGGCGATCGTTGCCGAGGGAACCGGGGGGGGGCGGGGGGGGGGGGGGGGCAGCAGCAAAATTTAAGGGTTAGTCCAGCTTCGACGATACGGTTGATCGTATAGACTAAACTATACACTCGTTTGGGCTGGTCGATGTTACACGCCCGGTTGCTTGCCATGTGGCTACACATTTTCCTTTACTCTTTACAAGAGTTTTGTCCCTTTTTTCAACTCAAGACGCCCCCGGGATTTCAAGCCTACCACATCCCGGAGGGTAACCTTGTAGACTAAACTATAAACTCGTTCTATAGCTAAGAACAGTCGGTGTTACTTTTTCGGCCATATACTTGGGCGGTGGCTAATAACTGTTGCTGTAGTTGTCAATAATTATTTTCAATATAAGCCTGGTATGCGAGACTCATGCACATAGGGACGCCTGCGTTCCCCTGCTCGACTTGCGACACCCACGGATTTCCAGCCAACCACATCTAGACGGGAAAACTTGTTAACTACTGTTGTCTTACGATAAGGCGTACTTGACGCCTTTCGTGCAGCGCACGTGCCTCGCCTTGTCGTTTTGGCAGCTGTAACGGTTGCCCTACCTGCTCCCGTTCACGGCGAAAACAACGACTACGACAACGACCACGCCGGTATAGGCGACCACAACGACCACGACCAAGACCAAGCCGCCGATAAGAACGACCACGATAACGACCAAGCCAATTACGGCGAAACTAACGACCACGACAATGACCCAAGCTGATGACGGCGAAAACAACGACCACCACAACGACCAAGCCGACTGCAGCAAAAGCAACGACCCCAACAACGACCAAGCCTACTACGGCGAAAACAACGACTACGACAACGACCACGCCGATGTAGGCGACCACAACGACCACGACCAAGACCAAGCCGCAGATAAGAACGACCACGACAACGACCATGCCAAGTACGGCGAAACTAACGACCACGACAATGACCAAGAGTGATGACGGCGAAAACAACGACCACCACAACAACCAAGCCGACTGCAGCAAAAGCAACGACCCCAACAACGACCAAGCCTACTACGGCGAAAACGAAGGCCACGAAAAAGACCAACACGACCGCAACAACCACGGGGATGGCGTGACGACAACAGCAGGTATAGCACAACAAACCAAAAGGGTGGTGGCGGGAACCGGGCGGGGGCAAGCAGTAGCGTGTACCACTTGGCCCAGCTTGGTCAATACGGCTGGTAGTCCACGCTAGACACTGTTGATAACTCACGTCATCTTCAGTCCGAGAAATTTCCAAGAAGCCGCCGGAGCGGGCAGTCTTGCTCCGTGCGCTAACTCTGGACGAGAACAACCATTCCACCAAGACACGACTTCTGCACCTCCCCCCCGTTCCCCTTCCCCTTCGATGCGCGCTACAGTAAGGGTTGTACTTTCGTGTTTTTTCACTAGCTTCTCGATCGAGGAGCATGCGAAAATTTAGGTGCATCCCTATCGTACTATTTAGTAGCATGCGTCCTTCCCCTTCCCCTCCCCGTCCCTTGCCCCCTCTCTCCCCCCCGTCCCCAATCCACTCCCCCTTCTTGGTGCAAGCAATGACTCTCTGGTCGGTGACAACACGACATGCTTCGTCCCGGCATTGTAGAAATGCCGGGTCTATGGTGTTTCAAGACCACTGCGATGAATGATATTGACAACACCCCCCCCCCTCCCCCTCACCTTGCCTCCCCCATTTCTTCCCCTCTCCTATCTCATGCCGGCACTGTAGGGGTGCCAAGGCTTATGGTATTAACACTACGGCCATGCATGGTAATGAGTACACTCGCCCCCCCCCTACCTCCCCTCCCCTTCCTCACCTCTCGTTGCCGTCAAAGTGGCACCGGTGGCAGGTGTTCATCGTTCCATCAAAGCAGGCCTCATTGTGCTCCATGTTAGCCTTCCGGTCCAGGGGCCCCTTCAGCGCCGGCCATTTCGCCATGAGCTTAGTCGCAAACTTCCCCGAGTTGGGGACATTACCGGTACCTACACCGGTATTGGCTTCGTGTTCACTTGGCGAGGCGGCCGCAGCTTTGCATCGGGAAGCCTTGACGCCCGGAGAAGCCGTGGCGCGAGCGTTCGCGCGCGGGGACGAGACCGACTGAAAAAACACGGGAAATAATAAGCGCAGGAGGATGGAAGGAGGCGCGATGAGGACGCGCGAGGGGGGGGGCGGATGCGGGGGCGGGGACCAGGGGTACTTGCGAGGAAACACGAGAATGAAAAACCGCAGGAGGATAAATGGAAGTCTTGATTAGAACGGCGGAGGTTGGGGGTGGGGGGGGGGGGGGCAGCGGGGGAGGGGACCAGGGTTAGTTGGGAAGCCGATTGAAAGAAAACACGGGCAATAATAACCACAGCAGGATGAACGGAGGAGGTGATGAGGACGGGGGGCGGGGGGCGGATAGTTACGCCTAAAAGCTGGGGCCATCAGTTCGGACAATTGGGCGTCGTCTGCCCCGGTGGATGCGCCTAGAGCGAGCGCTAGAGCGAGTGCTAGAGCGAGCGCGATAGAACGTCGTCATACTCGCCCCAACCCACACCCCGCACCCGCACCCCCCACGCCCACATACCCCTGAGCCAGAAGCCGAGGATCCGCCGGCTCCTGTAACGTCACTCGGCCATAGGCCTATCTCGGCCGCTAGCTCTTCTGGGTCTGCTCCACCCGCCCCCTTGCCGGTTAGCTTCCCCCTTAGGCCAACGTCAGGCTGGCCGGGCCCTCCTGGAGGGGGAGAGGCGTGTTTGCTGGGGGATCCGTGGGGCTCGTTCCTCACGGGGTTTCCTGCCGATTTATTTCCGCGAGAGAACACGAGACAGCGAGAAATAATGAGACAGACAGAGAGGGGCCAATACAACCGAATAAACCAGGCCAACTTTCGCGAAATCCGAAACGCCTCCCTACTTGTATTCCCATCGAATTAACCTGTTAACCCCCCCCCCCCACCCGTCCCCTCTCCAAAACAAAAAAAGCGTACAGCAGCGATCAGTTGTCCCTCTGTAGCGACGGTCGAGTACAACCGGTTGTCAGCTGCAGCAGTGCCTGTAAAATTGCCGGGCACAGATGCAAAAAAACAGTAGTGGCAGCATGCGGAGTAGCGCCGGTTGGCGCTAAAGTGCCCATACCTTCAGGCTGGCAAACACCGGCGCTATAGAGGGATCACCACTGTATATAATGGCACGCACCGGTCCCTGAAGCAAAGCCCTGCCAAAAGGAGTCAGCCACCAGAGTGCGGAGGGTTAGCATCTGGCGGAAGTAACCCCTCGCCGCGGTAAAACCCCTCTGGAAAGTCGCCAGGTCGACGCTGCGGCCGAATTCCAACAGGTAAGCGCTCCTGTCGCCACCTGACATCACCAAAAGAAAAAAAAAAAGGAGACAGCGGTTCGAACCCTTGACCGGCCGCATCCCTCAAAAACAAGTACGTCAAGGCCTGAAGAAGAGGCTTTGAAACGCCCAAAGAGACCGGTGTCCCGAAATCCTTGATCACGGTCTTGACCGTTACGGCTGCCTCGCCCCTACACGAAACACACCAGTACTATGAGAACACCAAAAGAGGTTTTTAGGAGCCCCAAAACGCCCCAAAACACCGGTCCCTTTAGCATCTTCGACAGCAGTAGTAGGGTTATGACCGTCGACGCACGCTACGATAAATGTTTACCTTTTTTGGGCGAAAATGTTTTCTGAATGACGGGGCTTCTTAACCCAAAATCGTCGGAAACAGGCTATATTTCAGAAATGGTTCTGGTTCTGTACCTAGGCCATGAGATTTTTCATCCGGCATATACCAGTTTTGGTTTTTCTCCGAATCAGTTTTTGGGAGGGGCCTTAAGCTCCCAAATCGAGGAAAACATCTCAGAAAAAAAGTGAATACACCTCTATCTTAGCACGCGTCGACCCCTGCACCGGAACAATTAAGGCCAAAATGAAAAATATTGAACCTAAATCTTGAGCCCAAAAAGACAAGCCTACTGGAAAACATACCAGGTATGTCTTACGTAAAATATGCGATTTTGTTTCTGGTTTGCTGTTCTCCGGCGGCCGAGGGTTTTTGCTCGAGCGTTCGGCTGCGGGGCAAGCAAGGCGCCCATCGGTACATTACGACGCATGATATAATCCCGGCTGAGCTCCGTGGCGGTGCTTTGAGCATCCAACGTCGCTGAGCTGGCTCTTTTTTTCAACGGGTTGCGTTTCAACTCGCTGCTCAAGCCGAGCAGGTGCATGGAAAACCCCACATTTGTGCTTTAATAGTCCGCTCCCCTCTCGCATCTCTGTATTCGCTCCGCTTTCCTGCCCGCCGTACAACATCATCAGTCCAATTGTTTCAGCGTCTTTGCTGCCTGGTACGACACAGCAGCAGCAGCACTCCCTTGTGGCAGCCAAGGACGGTGCTTATGTGTGTATGCGTGTGCGCTTCTGTGTATGTGGGGGTGGGGTGTGCTGTCATAAGCACACAAAACAATCTAGAAGCGTTTTTTTTTGTAAAAGCAGTCGCTCAGCTCAGCAGCCACAAAAGCAGTACACAGCAGTAGAGCAATAGTGCAGCAGCAGCGGTACAACGGCAGCCGCGCTCTAAGCTCTCGCCTTTGTGCCAGTAGCCACGGTGTATGTGGTATGTGCGTGTGGCTGGCGCCCAGCAGCAGGAAATCTAACCACGACAACGTTAACACGTCCAACGCAACAGTCAAACACGCCTAGTCGGACTTCATACCAAGTGCACGAAGCATACAGCAGCAGCAAAATCAATACCGTGGCTCAAACTTCTACATATCACAAGAGCACCGCGTTTCTCTTTTTCGACTTGCGACGCCGCCGGGATATCAACCCCACTCCGAAGGGACATCAATACCATCCCGACGGGAGGGTTACACCATCCCGAAGGGAGGGTTGTACCAGGTATCACATTCACTCACAGGTATTGACGACCTTCACCACAAGCGGAGTGGCTTGGGGCTCAAGGTGGACACCGTCATCAAGGGCCACGTCACACAGCACCGTCAGCCCCTCCTTCCGCATGCCTCCAGCACCACCTCCACCAATACCGCTAATGGCACTGCTGCCGCTGCTCCCGCCGCCGCCCCCGCCGTATCCGAGGGGCTCCTTGCTCTCCCGCAGCAGCAGGGCGAAGAGGTCGCTATCCCTTCGATAAATCGTCACGAGGACACATGCCTGACCAACGACGTTGAAAACAGACGACGGTCCAAAACAGACGAACGTGAAAACAGACGTTGAAAACAGACGAATGCAGACAAGCCGCTGTCTGTTTTGTCGTCTTATGACGGGTATTTTGTTCGTTTTTTTTTTCGCTGCTTCAACCGATTGCCGGAGTTTTTATCTGGGTCTTTTAGCTGTGTTTTTTTCTCAAGTACCTGGTATACGTATGATATGCGTGTGTTCTTCATATCCATTGCTATCCAGCATACTCAGCCCCCGTACGAGTACTGAGGGTGCGTGTTAACTCTCAACCATTTCAAAAACGCATTACAACACTTGGAACCTGGACCTGAACATTATGATTGCTGCCGATTGGTTATCACATCCCCCAAAAAACATCTAGCGTCCCCACCTTGACCGTGAATTTTGGAAGAGGAATAGCGCCGGAGTCGTGGTTAACCTTGTTCAGCATAACCGAACGGCCTAACCACATGGATTGAGGTTTACGGCAAATCATTGGTGCCGGGAGTGTTGCTTAATACGAAGTATCTGGGAGTGTTGCTTCATACGCTGGAGGCCCACGCAAGAATAGGCGTACATAGATTGACGTAAGACTCGCCCGCGGCAGGAGCCACGCGATCCCACCATGGCCTGGCCAGGAGGCTCACGAGGGAAACTACCGGTTAGCGAACGAGGTTCTGGCGACACGTGTTCTGGCACAAGTGTGGCTGGCACAAGTGTGGCATCGATGTTCATAGGAGTTTCAATAATCCTCGTTGAGCCACGGCGGCAATATCACAACTTCTACATTTGTCCCGAGGGTGTCTTTCGGATGGCTAGCACATTGAGGCTCGCCTTGCGGTCAATTGCGTGTAACGTCGTTCGTGTCAGGAGTACTCGCTGCTCATGTGACCGCAACCCTGCCCTATAGTCGAGCTGCACGGTCTCGCCGCAAGTCAGTCGAGCTGTTGTCTGTTCGGGTTGGTTGTCGAGACTTCATCAGTTTACATCGGGCACAACCAGGTTGGAATGGAACCGACGAAGGCCAACAGTCTCGTTATATTCCAATCGTTCCAACGAGGTCGAAATCAGTCAAGACACGCCCTGAGTCTTCAACCCACAACAGTATAACTTGTGGTCACAAACTACAACCCAGACATATTACCCGTTGTCGTATTATACATCGCAAGTACCTGGTAAAATAAATGGGTAACCAATTCCAACACACCAACTCAGACAAGTTGCAATTACAGGCTGGTTTAAGCAAAAAAACACAAACTCTTTCCCCCACGAATGCCGCTCGCACTATCAAGTCAAAGAGTGAATATATGGTATCATATTGATCTCCACGACCAGTGGAAGAGGGTGACATGGCCAGTTTTTTGAAACGGCCTCGGGCTGTCTCTAGGAGCGCAGCTCGTATCGACCAATGACACGTCTTCAATTTTTTTAATAATATTCAGGCTTTTTCCAAGTGGAGGCTAAAAAGAAAAATGCACCGCATTCAGCGCGATCCGGTTGGACGTACTCCAAGGTATGTAGAATTTTTCGGGCAAAAAATCGAACATCTGGCCCGCCTGTGCTCAACATTAAGCAGAACCTAGCGAAAAAACTGGATCCTACACTTAAACCAAGTCAATGAAGGAAATAACGTATCTTACTCATTTTTACACCACACAAAAGTCCAAACGTCCACGCTGTTTTTGATATAGGCCCTGAAATTTTGCACACGTGGTCTACATGCCCATCCCGAGGTCTGACCTTCTGGGGTTTCTTTTTTTCCTTTTCGCCGAAAATATTTGGGTTAAGGCGGTCCACATTTCCGAAAAATCTTAAATGACGAAAAATCAGGCAAAACAAGAAAAAAAAAAACGTCGGGTGAGGTCTTTGCAAGGGCACACAGAAGCCGTGCAAGAATTCACGATCCGAATCGAAAAAAAGGCGTGGACATTCGCCGGGGAATCAATTTACTTATTTTTTACGCGAATCAGCCTGCACGTGCGCCCAAAACATGTTAATTCAATAGTGGTGCAAGTCTGGTCGCTGAACTGCCTCAGAACTGAAAACCTCTCTTCTTACCGAAATACTAAGCCCGCATCCCTCCCTGCCCCAGCCTGGGGTAGAGGGCGCCTTCAATGCCTGTCCTATGAATACGACGATCCTGTTGCTGCTGTATATTGTTGCTGCTGCAGACTATATTGTTGCTGCTGTATACTGTTGCTGCTGCTGTCGGTTTCGCTGTTTACGCTGCCTGCGCATGATGTTTTTTGCATTTTTCCCGACTGCGTTTTTTGGCGTGGAGCGTGGCTGTTTCTATTTACGCGTAGGATTCCTATTCTTGCCCCTGACGGCGTGCTGCGCTGTGCGCCAGGTATCGCATTATTATAAAAATTAAAATACACTCCAGCTGTGAGATCGAATATTTTGTCGAAACTCATCTTTGCAAGCTGTGTGTGATACTCCGATCGCGCGTATTACGGGTTGTGTGCCCTCATCAAGGATATAGGTCGGCGACTCCCCTTGCAACTGCAGTGTAGCTATCAGGGTCAACAGGGTGATGTTAGGCAGTCTGTGCGCGGAAACTATAAAACCCGTTTCTGAGGGGACAAAATCTGACAGCTTTATTATGTATTATACGTTCGTAGAGCTCTTCTAGAAGCAACTGCTTGGGCCGCCCCACGTATGTACGAGCTACTTGAAGTGCTAAGTCGCCGACATATATCCTTCAAGCCGGTCGCCCCAGTGGCGTATCAGGTTATCCTCGAGCCTGGTATAGGTCAGTCTCGTGAGTTCGAATCCCCCCGAGTGAATACTCGTATAAATTCGTGGAGACTTTTTCTTGCGCACAAATTGACTTGCGGAAAACGCGAGAGCGTGAGTTAGCAACACGCGATGAAAAATCGAAGAGTAGTGGAATTGCTGAACCCTATGCGCGATAGAAAAATGAAGGCAAAAACCGGGGGGGGAAAAGGAACGACACCTGTGACCACGGCTTGTCTAGAAGCTGGAAAATAGAAGTGCGCGGAAAAAAAAAAAAAACGCGCGATCGGAGTATCACACACAGCTTGCAAATGTGAGTTTCGACGAAACCTTTATCTTCGATCTCACAGCTGGAGTGTATTCTGTTTTTTTTTTTAAATGCAAGGACCGATTTTGAAGCTTGCCACTAGATTTCACTAGTTAACCGCGCGTAAACTTTTGATATATTTTGCATTTTTGGGCTTTTGGTTTGCGTTATTCCAGTGCCAGGTATCATACTACAGCAGCAGTTGTGGCCCCTATATTCTCGTACTGCGCGGTGTATACCAGCGTGGAACAATGACATTATTTTGTACCTGTGGTACATACGTCGTAGCGACAACTGCCGCTGCTCCGCATACTACCCCTACTGGTCGTTCTAAACCTAACCCTAACCCTAACCCTAGCCCTAACCCATCAGCGCCAAGCGATTTCACAGGCGCTATAGAAGGACCACCTCTCGCACTGCTATATCATACTGTACCTGGTACCTAGACTCCAAGATCATTATTATCTTGTTCAAACACAGAGCTGCTGCTTGTACTGCACGCGCCAATCTAACCGAACACCAGCAGTGCAGCTGTACACTATTAATATTAATAGTGCGCGCCGACAACGCCCTCAGTACTCTCTTTATCATATACCGGGTACATACCACTTCTGATGTATCATGCCTTGTACCTGGACCCTGGGATAGTCTGCCGGTACATACCAGAGGGTCAAAAGGGTGATGTTGATCAAGCTGTGCACGGAAATTACAAAACCCGTCTGAATGCAGAATGCACCTTGTGTGTATGTATCGTGTAGTCGCATGACCGGTGACGGGAGGAGGGCGGGCAAAGCGGGGGTTGTGGGATTGTTCGTGTAGATGAATAGGAGCTTACTGCACGCGCACTATGGGTCGGACTCTGCATTAAGGGTCTTGGCGACTTGGACTGATCGATCTCAAGATATTCATTTTCAAATTTTCATCTTCATTTTCATTTTCAGATGATCATTCTCAGAAATTGCGCCTGCCAGCTTCTTCTCTATTTTCAAAAGCGAAGAAGCAAGCTATGTACGATGTGTTGCGCACCCTCCGCGAGGAGCAAGAACTCTATGCATACCCCTATCATCCCAACCGCGGTACAGAGGTACCGCCAATGGGAGTACCTGTGGTATCCGATAGATACCGGGAAGGCCCAACACGAGCTTGGCACAGAGCGCAGCTGAGAGTAGACGAGCAGGTGCTCTATCCAAAGACAACAATCAATCGATGCCTTGCCGACAGATATGATCGTATCAGCTACACAACACACCAGGATAGGGCGGACGGAGTCGGCACATACCTTCTTGAACTCCGTTGCCTCGCCCGAGGAAGGACACATCTGGCAAAGGGCACGCAAGGACCCCTCGTCCTGTTCGCGGGCAACGCCGAGCAGGCCTAACGGGGAAGCTTGGTGTTGCATGGTAGACATCATCTTCGAAAAAAAAGTGTCGAGGATGGGAAAATAACCGGGTTGCTCGCCCGCCACCTTACTAATGGCAATCCCTTTGGAGGCACCCGGCTCCCGCGGATCAATTGCGCTGTGCGCCCTGCCTTGCTTTTCTTGTGCTTGGCTTCAAGGGGTGCTGGCTTTTCAAGCACCTTTTACGTCCCCCTCAATTTTAGGGAGTTCCATTCATGATTTAGGCGTTTTTCGTAACGTTCATTTTTTTCACTATGAAAAATCTCTCACATCCGACATCCCGACACGACACGTGATGATAGCGCTGCTGGCGCTGCTGTTGGCGGAGAAGGTCGAGGGAGCCTACTCCCACGCGGCGTAGCACCGCCCACGCACGGGCTTGCAGAAGATCGGGGGAAGATCAAGATCGTATCGGCAGAAGCGGTGTAAACCGGAGCCACTGTTGTCGTCGGTGTTGTTGGTATCGTGTCGCTAGAGGGATCTTCCCGAGCGGCAGTAGATGTCAAGACGTGAACCATACCAGGTATCATACAAGCACCACACTTCACAATAAATAAGGGAGGAGAGGAGAGAAGAGGAGAATAGAGGTTCAGGTACTGAGAGGAGAGCAGAGCACAGCTTTAAGTGCTTGATTGGACGAGTTTAACATCGGGCAGCAGCACATCCTGCCCACCGTACAAACATGGCTCCTCTTCGAACGAAGAACCGAGATAATCTCGAATTCGCGACGAACCTGCCGGACAAGGAGGAGCGCAAGCGAGTGAGGCGACTGCGCGTGGAGCGGGCGATCGCGGCGCAAGACACTGATGGATTGGACACGTCAAAAAACGACGAGGAGACGACGTCGTGCAGCCTCAGTCAGCAGCAGGTTGGTGCAGACGGAAGGGGGCAGGCAGTGTTCGAGAAGAGACGTCTAGTCTATACCTGTTGTTCTTTCTAGTCTGGAATGAGCGTGTGAAGTGCGGCGCACGCTACAGTCTACTGCAGTGTAACATGTTATTGATACGCACCAGGTACGATTATGCGACGAAAAATTACTGGCTCTATTGCTTTAGACTCATGCGTTTTGCCCTTACGACGCGTCCGACTATGATACATCCATACGTACGTGGCATCATGCGCTGTACACCACTGTTTGTTGCGAGTCTCGCTCGAGCAAGTCAAACCACCTATCGCAGTCCAACGACTGCCCGTACGCGTGGACTGCAAGGAATCCGATAACAATAATGTATGGGGGGAACTTAAACCAAGCGTTTGCTCTCCCCTATCGATGCGTACACTTGCTCAGGTGGCGGACTCCCTCGGGCACTTGGACAAGAAGAAAGGCAGGGGCATCGATGCCGTCACGGCTATACGAGTGTCTGCAGATGACCGAGAAACGCAGCGTCGCATGGCAGAGGAGCATGCTCGGCAAGAGAGGCTCCAACACCTACAGGTGCTGGACACATACCGCTGTTTACGGGGAAGTGGCGATTAAGTAGGCCAGTGAGTGTAGCACCATATACCACGTAAGCGGTGTCTGCAGTTCTGCGGGCTGGCAGCGTCTGCGTTTCTACGCCCGCATATAGAGCTAAGCGTAGTGCTCCGTGAGATTGTCCTCTTCTATGTCGTTGATGCTTAATAAACACCTGGTAGAAAGTGGCGAAAAACAACTGAAATTCAAGAGAGGAGACGACGATAGCGACTGTTCCCCACCATACCCCATTATTACTTGTCAGGGGGGTGAGATCGGGTCAGAGATATACGTCAAGGGTGGCACAAATCCTTCAGGAGGAAATTATTTTAGAAATACAACAGTGGCGAACACACATTAACGTCACCCCGTCGTGACAAAAACGTTTTAAGTGGTGTTCTCTCCACTGTGGTCTTATCTTCTGTTATTAATAGTGCGAAAAGTATCCCATACAAATTCCGAGCACTTTTTTTTTTCGTTCCACAAGTCGTCTTCCCTCCCGAAAATCCCGAAACCAGATGCTCTTCAAAATGGTACCAGGCACACCACTGTACGCGGCCACAGAAGCCGATGTCCCTACAGACGATATGTTCCGACACAGTGCCGTAGGAAACGGTGCCGTGGGGACATACAAACGGCGCCAAAACGAGTTCGAGCTGCAGTGATTCACCCTCGTTGTAACTGTCAAAGCTATCCTACATTTCCGACAAATATCTCCCCAATTACGTGAGTTCAGAAGTAAAAGGCTAGGATGCCTATTCCAGCGATGGAAAACACACCTCACCGAAAGAGGCACACCTTCTGAACCAAACCCGCCAAAAACACGGTGTTGATCTGTGAAGAAAGCTTGCATTCACGGCAATTTTGTTTTTGCAACTACTGCCAGATCACTCCGACGCATGCGTTATCCCCGAAAAACGCCTCAGAGGGTTCGAGCACAGATGCACCACCGCTGCCGCATCCGGAGTCGTGCTGTTTATACGCTCCATCGTCATGCCTCGGTGTGATTCTACCCGCTAGAGCCACTCTCCCCGAGTCACGCTATCAACAAGTACAAGCAGCATTGAGCCGGACTGCGGTGCCCGGTTTGGCACGAACAAATCCCAACACATGCGCGTCCGACCAACGCTGTTTTTAGCGGCGTTCCGCCATCTTCGTGCCACGGAGTGATTTCCCCCACTACTACTGCCATCGCCACCGACTACTATCACCGCCAACATCTATTACCACCGCCGCCGAGAGATACGCGTTCAGCCAACGCTGCTGTTGTGTTTTTTTTTTCGCTTCGTCAACGTCATGTCACAGTGCGAATTCCCCCCGCTACTACATATCACCGCCGCATTTAACCAGCTTTGACGCTCCGTTGATATATCATGATTTGTGTCGCAGAACCGGAGTTTCCCCGAATCTCCCATATTTCTGCATATGCGACTCATCAGGGTGGGCTAGTGTTAAGATACGGCCTCGAAAGGCCTGTAGGTATCTGAATTTGAGATCATTTGGATGGGTTTCGTATGATAAGGTTGGCGGTTTATATTCGGGGAAGTTAGGAATTAGATCGGAGGCACGCGCCTCCGATTTCAGAAGCTATCCCGGGCTCTGGTGGAAACGAATAAAGCTACATCTCTACGAAGGAACGAAAGTGAGTACTCCGAGGACCTACCCAATTGGCAGACCTGCAGGGGGCACTCTGTGTCCCCCACCTATTAATTTAACAAATGGCGTCGTCGACAGACCATGGGTTTTTGGGTCGTGGGTTCGATCCCCACATCCACCATAATAAACTTTTTCAGATTTCCCCATGGCGAACTTGAAAAATACTCTCCCCGGTATACCCAGGAAATGAAACGGCTTGGATATATTGACAGGTCCGCCCGTATACCCGGCCGACCTGCTATCCCGCCGTTTCAGGGGGGGAGAGTGTTATAAGGCTTAGTTTGGGTAAGCTATTGGTTAACCAGTTGCAAGTGGTCAAACGGACTAATACCCCACTAATTCCTTAACATTTGCCTTCTGCCGCTGCGTTTGCTCACAGGAAGAGGCGGTGCGAAGCGGCAAGCAGAACGCGGCGGTGGAGATGCGATGGGCGGAATTGTTGGACGAAAACATGCCCCAAGAGCTTCACAGGCACATCGAGGAGCAGAAGACCGCTTGCTCTGAGATTGTCGCCTCAAAGGTATCATCAACTCCATTATTTGTACATACTCGGTATTTTGGCGCAATGCGGGTGTCTGATCCGGATGAGGCGGATGAGGGTGCAGCTAAGAACTTTGAAGATGCATACGTATATATATATATGTCCGGGTACAGGTGTTTTCGCATTCGAACGCATCAAGTAGGGACTACGTGCTTACAGGAGATAGTGGTCGAAAACTAATGGAGACGTTCGGCGTTATGCTTCGTGCGCAGTGTAGCGAGGCAACAGTGGCGTCGGCACGGCGCGTGCAATTCCGCTTGCAGAGCGGTGCAGACACCAACTTCTCTAAAGAGGTGGTTGCGTAGTTAACCGGGAGGAGCAGCCGTATTTCATCGCGCCACCCCTCCCCATCTCGCTGGTCGATACCAATTTTCCCCGACGTGGTCCTCGCAGGAACCCTTAGTCAACGACAACTGCATAAGAAGTGGTGATCTGTTCGATCGGGAAGGGCAGTCTTACCTAATCGCGTTAGCCTTGCTCCCCTCGTACGGCGCGTCAGGACGCCTTAGTAAACAACACCTGTTCAACGGATGAAGTGATGCTTTCAATCAGGAGTAGAAGGAGTAGTAGTCGTTCTCCATCGTGCTAACCTTTTGTCTTTCGGTGGTCAATACCGGGTACCATTACGTCAATGTGGTGCTTGCAGGACGCATTAGTAAACGATTTCCAGGTGCAGCTGAAAGTGAAGGACGAGGAGTACGTAAAGGCTCTTAAGCAGCAGGCGGAAGACGTGGAAGAGCTGCTGGAGCGCATGAGAAACGAGTTCAAGGAGTTGCAGGTGTTGTTCTCGCTTGTACTAGGCAGGTGTTGATTGCGGCTGTATTATCTTTTCGATCATTCCAAAATGTACCTACCTTAATTCCAAGTGGTTTGTCCCAAAGAACGGGTTCAGATGTTGTTTCCTTCAACACCGCACTCTTAGTTTTAGCGACAAAACACTTGGGATCAGTATGATATAGCATTTCAGCAGTAGAAGCATTAGGGGGTCAAGATACGAACGCGATGGCGGTTGAGGAGACTTGAGAGTTTGTATAGTAGGCTGGTTTTATGGCAGCGGTAGCAGGTTGTAGGTGTTCCTGGCGGTTTGTTGTGGCAGAGGGCCTTCGATCGAAGACGCCCAGCCGACGATGCATCTTGGCGAATTAGTGTGCGCGGTGGTTGAAAAAGTGTTTCTCTTTTTTTTTGCTGCGAACGGCATTGTCGAAGAATCGGCAAGTGGTAAGGTAGTAAGTAGCCTGTAGCTGTCGGTACGTAGGAACTCGCCCGATACTAATTTTTGTAACTTCCGTCAGCTCGCGTGCGCTAGTGGTAGGCGGTTGCGGACAAACGATCTGGCTTCAGGCCGCGGCGGACAAAGGATCTGGCGTCAGCGATTTCGGTGGTAGTATTTTCTTGGACCACGGCACAATCTACCGTAGCTCCTGGTGGAACGTCTAGCCCCAGGACGCAGCTTTGTGGTTGATCAGATCGTGATATCTTCGTCGTTCTCGGTAGCGTGCAAAGTGGCAACATGCGTCGTGGCTGGGTGCATCACTGCACGAAGCTCGACACAGACTACGTAAGGGCACGACGCGTTGCGAGTGTGTACTCTTGCTGGTGTGGCAGGGGGTCGCTGCTTGATAGGAGCATCCGCCCGATCGCAAAATATACTCGCCTTTTGGGGTACCACGATGTATTGCGCAGATTTTTTTCCCGTTCTCGCTTTGGTTTGAGAAATGTCTCCTCCCCCCGCTTTACGCTTGTTTGAAGAACAAGGCATGTTGAAGAACAAAGGAAAGGCGTGCTACGGCCATTGGGGTAGAACTTTTTTGATTTTTTTTTTCAGTGTTTTTGTTGCTTCAAGCGACCGCCCATCCGCCATCAAGCGGGAAGATAAATTCAGGTTAACCGTTTTGGCATGTTTAGCACCGCACTCCCGACATGGGGACAAAACACTTGGAGTTAGACTAGCATAGAATAATGTCAGAAGTCGAAAGAAGTTTTTTTTTACATTTTTTTTGTTCTTGTTTTTCCTGCAGTAACCACACTATTTCAAGTTACATAATATTCTATTCTAGCGGTGGGAATAACGCCGTACGGCAAACCCGATATGTCCTCAACCACAGTACGAGACCCGACGCATGTGACATGTAAAGAAAACTTACATCCACGGCAATATTGTTTTATACCACTGCCAGTTCACTCTGACGCTTGCTTCAACCCGAAAAACGCCTCAGAAACTAACGCTGTAGATATCGCTCTGCCATCTATTGGTCACCCTGGCAAACGTAGGAGTTGTCGCGTCGCAATTGATGTTGTTTGGCGTCGGACTTCGGCGACAATGTCAACCACTGGCATGCCGACCGACCGATCGACGCCAGCCTCTAACGGGAACCCCCCGCGTTCATTACGGCACAAGCGCCGCAACGTGTATAGTTGGACGGGGTAGGGGTTGCAGGGTTACCAAAAAACAGGTATATCTTAGCGGGATGCAAACACAACAAGACGCACGTTTTCGTGATACGCTGTTAGTTCAAAAACGATTGGGCTGAACGTGAGCTTTCTTCACATAACGTAACAACGGACGTAGCAGCTCTGGTTCCGAAGGTGCGACGCTTTCCTTGACGCGTCGTTCATGAGCCACGCTTATACCGGAAAAAATATAGCTCCTGCGGAAAAGACTAGTTATTTGAAAAAAAAAGGAGAAGAAAATACCAGGTACGATAGAGTTACAGTATGGCCAGAGCGACTCCTTAAGTTAAAAAAAAAACAATAAAAATAAACAATCTCGGGAAAACACATTTCAAAACCTTGTTTTTCTGAATTTTCGTGGGTTGAGTTGGCGTTGAATTGTGATATTCGACGGTTTCAATGCTATCAATAGTATTGTATTTTTTCTACCCAACTCCTGCCCACCCAAAGCCGGTAGTTCGCAAACACCGTATTGCCTCTCAAGGTCAGTTTTTGAGGCAAGAAGGCATAGACGTGCTCATGCGAGGAACCGCCATCATTTTTTTTATGTCCGCTCTTGTTGCAACGTGCGTCAAGCACGTTGGAGAGCTCACGCGTGTCGAGGAGCGAGGCCCATGCGGGAAAAATGCCTCCCTATACGCAGTCGGACGTCGATTGCGCGGCGAACCTCACATTATTGTCCGACATTCTTGCCGAGCAGGAGGAGTACGAGATTGAGTTGGAGGCTGTGGAAGACGTTTTCCTGCAGGAGAGGGAGGCCCTGCTCAGCTCCAACAAGGTACGCACGAGTACAACGGTAGGTTTACTGTTTTCGACTTGCGAATATTTTTGTTTCGAAACGGTCGCGCCACACCCGAAGGCCTCGGGATTTAGTCAAGCCAGTTGTGCGGCAGCAGAAGCGGCGGGGCCAGTTGTGCAGCAACAGAAGCGACTGTGGCAGCAGTATCAGCAGCAGCAAATATATAAAAAAGATAAGCAGCACGAACAGCAGCAGCATCAGCGGCAGCAGCAGCAGCATCAGCTTCAACGAGGCATACCTCAGGATGGGAGATGCCCACCTGAACAGACTGCGTTTGCTTGACAAGTTTCGAGGTAGTTCGAAAATTGGCAGGGCGATGGGCGCCCCAACGCGCTTCACCTTGCTCTCTCACACTGTCGTATTTGCAGGCTGACGTTCGTTCGTTGCGTTCCTGACTATAGGATGTCTAATTATGTACGCAGGCAGCCGGGAGACACGTTCACTATTTTATTCTGGAGGGGCCTTGATTAATATGTCGATTGATGATTGGCCAGATCGTTCACTACACGTGGCCGCACTCCGGCCACCCATGTCGTGGTGTCGGATCATGGTCGGTTTGAGAGCACAGTTCAAGAGCACTGACTACGTGGGCCACTGGGTAGTTCTGTATAGCCAACACATACTTCGTGTCTTGCTAGTTGTCCTGTACTCTGTAAAGTCTTGTCGGACGGACATCGATGGTGCTTGTCCAGCGAAGATGAAAAAACGATGCTCGTAACGCTCTCGAGATCATCGTCGGTACGGCACTCGGGTGCTCTCAAATCAACCATGTTCTGCAACCACGGCATGGTTGGTCGGAATTCGACCACGTGTAGTGAACGGTCTGTACGGCACTCGCTCTTGAACAGGGTGCTCTCGAATCGACCATGTTCACGTGACTACGTGAGCCAGTGGGTAGTGATATTTAACCAACAAAACAGTCTATATGTTTGCGAGTCCGCCAATTGGCTCTCACCGACTTCGCAACAGGCATCTCCGGGGCTCTTTTTTTTTTTTTTTTTTCCTCGCACACTTTTACTTTCCAGCTTCTGGACAAGCTGTGGTCACAGGTGTCGTCCCTTCTCCCCCCCGGTTCTTGCCTTCAGTTTTTATCGCGCAAAGGATTCAGCAATCCCACTATATGTTCGTTATATAGACTACCCACTGAACCACGTAGTCACTAGCATTTCTGCTTTTTTCGGGGGAAAAACAAACAGGAAATAAATAACGTCTTTGCGAGCGTGCGCGCTGGAGACGTGCATGGTTATGATAGTTTGTCCCTGAGTACTACGGTAGTGCGTGGCGAGGGGAGAGAGCCCCGGAGATTCCTGTTACGAAGTCGGTGAGAGTCAATTGGCGGACCTCCAAACATATCTTTTGTTGGTTACATAGAACTACCCACTGGCCCATGTAGTAGTCACGTGACTACCTAGCCCAGTGGGTAGTGCTATACAACCAACAGTATGTAAAAAAAGGCAGGCCGGTATTTACATGGGCCGGTATTCACATGGGAATACAAGGTTCTCCTCCGGGATGTGGTTGGCTTGTTGTCCCGGGGATGCCTTACGTTGAGTAAGGGGGACAAAACTCTTGTAAAAACTTGAAGGGTAAAAATATTTTAGCCGCATGGCAAGCAACCGTGCAAGAAACACCGACCAGCTCAAACGTGTTTACAGCTTAGCAAGTCCGGAGGAAACCCATGAGCCTTTGTATTGAAGCTACTGTCGCGTAGAACGCGCCCTCTCTCCCAAATAAGAAACCCGATCTGGGTCAGTATCCTCGTCTCATGGTACAGTGGGGGTCCCCCAATAAGGCGGTATCCCCATATGAGGCGGTATCCCGATATAAAGCGGTCAAAATCGCATGGAGCCACTTGGGAAGTGCACTCATAACCTGGAAGGAGTAAGGCGGCTTCCTCTATAAGGCGGTTTTATTGCTATCTATACCACACCAACGCCTTACTGGGCGGGCTACTGTATAGCACTATTAATAGCAGCCTTTTTTTTTAGGCTTCTCGCTTTCAGGAGCTCTACAGTGGGGGTCCCCCAATAAGGCGGTATCCTCATACAAGGCGGTATCCCGATACAAGGCGGTCAAAATCGCGTGGCGCCACAGGGGAAGCGCACTCATAACTCATAACCCGGAATAAACAAGGCGGTTTCCCCTATTAGGCGGCCATGCGGCTCTCGCACACCACCGCCGCACTGGGAGACCCCTACTGCATGTCTCCTGTACCTTACGATAACATAATGCACCGTTTTTCCGGCGCGGTCTCGACTCGAGCGCCGCCGCGCAAGTCGAGCGCGGCTGCGCAGCCCTGTGGCGCAAACCCGCCGATGGTCAGCCTCTTCAGACCTGCGCAAAATATTTTCGGGGACGGGAATCTTCGAAATCGAGTGGAACATTAAACCATTTTGGGGTGTGAACAGCTTGTGGATCGGAGGAAACATTGCTTTTCAGGTCTGGAAGGGGCATCGGCGCGCCGACCGGCGGGTGGGCGAGACGCTCTCCACGCGGAGAGTCCATCACCGATGCTACACGTTGCGCGATTGTTGCGTTGTACCGCGCTAGCCTCAGGCTTCCCGAACAAGACAGACAACACAGCATCCATGTGTGTTTTACTGCATCGCCACGCCATCACCGTTGTTTCATCATTCGAGTTATATATATAGTCTATTGACAGACGACACGTACATACGTGCACACAATGAACAGATCAGATCAGTGTTCGTGACATTTGTCTTCCAGGATAAACAGATCCCTGGTGCACATGATCTGCAGGGCCCATATAGATAGATCATGTGGCCGACGACCTGAATGATCTGTTGACAAAAAACGCACGTTTTTTCCTGGTTTGGGTATGTACTACTGCTGTACTAGTATCCTGCACTACACACCGTGCCGACAGATATAAGATCTATATGATCTGCTGCAGATCGCGATCCGCCTGATGTGTGCATACGTGGGAGTGTGGTGACTTGTAAGCTTCGACCGATGCTGTGGCGGGTGGAGGGGTACCCCGTCTTTGACTACCGGATTTGAGCCACTCACACTAGTGACTCTGCGCCTCACCGGAAAAAAACAAACATTTTTTAGCGATTGGTTTGGCGTAGCGTGTATAGCTAACCATTCCATTTGCGGGTTCGTATCGCCAAATCAAAACGGCACGAAATCGAAGAATACCGCAACGGAATTGGGGGGTCACTCGCGCGAGTGACCCCGAGACGCTGCGAAAAGACGCCCCAAAACTGACCCTCCCGGACCTCCCCCCCCCCCCCCCTGCCCTCATATTTACTATCCATCTGAGAACCGAAAACAATAAAAACGTACTGTCGACGATGGGACGCGTGCGCCGATGTTGCGGCAGGCGGAAGTGGACGCCCTTTTCGAGAGGCGGAGGGAGATGGAGCTCACGTATATGGAGAGCAAGCAAAAAAGGTACAGCAGTAGTGGCGGGGTCTACAAGCGGCAGCGTGTTGCGCTTTTCGCTTCTATTCCCCGTTTAACCCGTAGGGCTGTTTGTTCGCACAGCGCTTTGCTGCCGGGGAAAAGGGAGAAGGGGAGGGGGGAGGGGGGAACCGGGGGGGGGGGATGAAAACCTTCCAAAATTGCACACACGTATTTGGGGTACAAACGACTTGGAATTAGTGTAGGATGTCTTCACAGTTCTGAAAGAAAGGACGGGTTTACAGCGCGCGAAAGGGGGCGATGGAACAGATTTCAACCGTTTTTTTTTTCGCGAGGATGTGATGGAGTCTGGGGAATAAGCGCAGGGAAAATTTTGAGACAAGCGCAGGAGCCGCCGAGATGTAGTGTATCCCGCCCAGGAAGGGTTGCGGTTGTGTGGGTCGCCGAACGCTCGCGGTAAGACTGCATACACTACGACGCGTGCTACGATAGAGGTTTACCGTTTTTTTTTTTCTGAGGCTTCTCAAAATTTGGGAGCTTAAGGCCTCTCCGAAAATCTGATCTGGAGAAAAATAAAACCGCTACCGGATTAAAAAAAACAACAAACTAATTGCCAAAGGTACACAACGAGAATCACTCAAAGAAAAATGGCCTATTTCCGACGATTTTGGGTCAAGAAACAACGTAATAGCCAAAAAACGGTATACCTTAATGCCTTTATCGTAGCGTGCGTCCTACAGGGCGATAAGAACTGAAGCCTGGGGCGTAATATTTTGAAGAATTATATAGTAAATCCAATCCGGGAGCCTTCGTACTGAAGTTAGTGCGGAACGCGCCTTCCTCCACGGAAGCAATCCAGCCTGGGTGAGCATTCATGTGTTACGGATATTCCCGACACATACGAGATCCATGATACCTGGTACACACGCGAGCAATGCTACTGAACATTTGATTGGTACAGGACACGAGCAAACACTTCCATAGCATCATGTTCTTTTTGTTACGTATATCGTGTCCTGTAGAGGCGTCTCACGCGAGAGGACCCGTAGAGACCGAAGATGATCAAACGCCCAATCGATCAGCTCAACTATGGTTGTAGGCGACGTTTGTTTGCGCGGGGGAATCAAATCAACCCCCCTCACGCACCCATTAAATAAATATCAAGGGTACATCCGCACGAAAAAGAAAAATGTATTCTGTTGATGGGTGTCCCTTCCGTGTTTCCAACCATGAGATGTATGCATGTTGTAGATCTGGCATAACTTACAAAGAGAGAGGAAGAGAGCGCGAGTTGGCGAATTTCGACGCACAGTGAGAATGCTGAACCGTATGCGCGACAAAAATGGAGGCACGTACCGGGGGGAAGACGGAGAAGAACCTGTGACTACAGCTTGTCCAGACGCTCGCAGGAGGTAATTAAACCTATTACGAGTTGAACTGGAAATAAAAGTGACCATAAAAAAGTATACCGGTATATACCTTACTGGTGTACAGCAGACAATATACATCCCCCCTAGGACGAATTCAGAGCCGGTTTTCCCCGTATCAAGGGAGGCTCACGCCAAGAAAACCATGACTTTTGAAACGGTCTCATGGAAAAATCTTTTTGAAGGTGGTAAACGTTTGGTGCTTACCAGTACATTTTTCTTTTTTCTCCTCGACATTGTCTCTCGCTAAAATGGAAATTAATGCCTTGGATTAGTAGGAATTGATTAAATTCCGCTCTCCCCCCCCCCCCTCTATACGACTCGCCGAACACCTCACGGCGCTTCGCGCTTGGTGCAAGCAATGTCTGCCTGGTTGGTGAAAACCCGACATGCTCCGTCCCAGCATTGTAGGATTGGAAGGGTCTAAACATACCACTCTGCTCATACCACTACGGCCATGCATGACTATCGAGTACACCTCTCCCCGCCCCTCCCCCTCTATATCGCCGGTCGCCCCGGTGGCGTATCAGGTTATCCTCGAGCCCAGTATAGGTCAGTTTCGTGAGTTCGAGCCCCGCCGAGTGCATACTCGTATATAATGGTTGGGACTTTTTCTTGTGCGCAGATTGACTTGCGGAAAGCGCGAGAGCGTGAGTTAGCAACACTCGATGAAAAATCGACGAGCAGTGGGATTGCTGAACCCTATGCGCGATAAAAATTGAAGGCAAGAACCGGGGGGGGGAAGGGATGACGTCTGTGACCACGGCTTGTCCAGAAGCTGGAAAGTAAAAGTGTGAGAATAAGAAGAAGAGAGATCGCATGCTTGGAAGACGGAAAATAATGAAGGTCTTGAATTAGTGCGAATTTACGAGAATCAACTCCACAAAAAGAATCCGAGGCGATCAACAGCGTGTTCTCTTGAGTATTATACGACAAGAAAAAAAAAAATGCGCTACAACAGGTGTTCTGTGTTTTACACATTTACACACCTCAAACAGGTTACGATCTAGATAATCTAAATCATCTAGATCATCTAGATCCTGTGGCTGCCGTTATGAGACGTTGTACAGGATCTGTATATAAAAGAGTACATATCCAACCAACCCTGGAAAACAATTTGTTAGATCATGCAGACCGTACGGCCCTAACCCGGTGACATGATTTATATATAGACCATACAGATCTTCCTGAACGATCTAGATCTCCAAGTGGGGATCGATGATGTGCCCGACGTGTGCATAGTTCCAATCATGTCAGCGTGTATGTTGAAGGTTGGTGGCGGAGTGGGTCTAGGCAGTTGTGCGGTGGGCATCCCCACGTTTTTCGTGTGGTGAACACCTCATGTTTTCTTGTCACGCGGACCGTTCTGCAGATTGGTCACCGTCACCCTGCCGACGATCCAAAACCGTCACCGCTTGAACTATTCCCCGGCGCGGCGCTCCTTCTGCTCATAGAATATTCTAGTGTATACAAGGTTCCTCTTCAGGATATGGTTGGCTTGAAATCCCGGGTGTTGTCTTAAGTTGAATAAGGGGGACAAACCTCTTGTAAAAAACTAGAAGAGGAAAAATATTTAGCCACCGCGCAAGTAATCGGGAAAGTAACACCGATCACCCCAAACGAGTTTACGGGATAGTTTACGACTCCTCCCGCGATAGCAGGGGATGTTTTTGAGCTCGTAACATGAGGAGCTCAATATCTCACCCGACCTAAACATGCCTTCGAAGTCAGCGATCGCGCAATCCGACCAAGCTGCTGTGCCTCAGCAAAAAGAACATGTGCTCGTGAAATTACTTGACTACAGTATACAACCGCTGATTCCTCACTCGAAAATCTCAATCGCCCAGGAACGTTACCAGGAACGTTACCAGGAACGTTTCCAGGAACGTTGCTTAACCCAAAAAGTGTAACGCCTACCGTGAGATGGATCGTACGGCATACCCTCAGCAGGCGGAGCAGGGTCAAGATATTCTACCGGGCAGTCACTACTGAAAAGAAACGAAGCACCCGTTTCCGTGATCCAAAACTTGGTTGACCGCGAACGAAGATTACCGTTTAAATCAAACCGCCCATTCTCCACGCCCCCAAAAACACTACTCGCGATGAAGGCAAGATCAGTATCAGGCGGAGATCGAGGCGCTTCTGACCAGAGACGGAGAGGAGCACACGAAGCTGAAGATCAAGCTGGAAACAGACATCCAGGTGCGTTACGTCCATCCATTTTGCTCGCCGTGTGAGCGTCAATACCCTACCCACCCAAACCAGGGGTTAAGAGAGGGACTTTGGGTGCGTAAACATATTCTAGTTTAGGTGGTATCCAACCTTAGCTCTTTTTTTTTGAGAATTTCAAAGGCAAAAATTGGCGTTGAAAAAAATTAAATGTCGATTACGGCATCGGCCACTGCTGGCTGGTGATGATAAAAAAGTTGGTGTCCGGACGACAACAAATGCAAGGACTCGTCGTACGGGACGGGCGCAGGCAGCATGATCCTACTCGTATTGCTTGCTGCGGGTCCACGGACTGGTAGACGTCAAAAAAATATCGCCTCCGAAAGGGATAAGCCCTGGAATTACTTGGATTTAGTGTGGGCCAATTTTTGCGGGGGAATAAGGGTGGGCGAGCACTAGAAACACAAGAAAAATCGTTGTCTCCCCTTTTTTGGCCTCGGCCTACGCAGACGCTCGAGCAGCAGCTGGAGGAAATGCGCGCGACGTACCAGCTCAACACGGAAAAGCTGGAGTACAACTACCGAGTGCTCACGGAGAGAGACATGGAGAACAGCGCCACGCTTTCCCACCAGAAGCGCAAGCTCAGCAAGCTTAAGGACGCGCTTTCGGGTCTCGTACAGGTGGGGAGGCGCTGTGTTCCAGTTGGTTTACTAGCGAGATAGACGGCATGCTGGGGTGGGGGGTGTACATATTTTCCCGCGGGTTCTCGGTTGAGCGATAAACCACGGAGGTTAAGGCGGCATAGCACAAAAAAAAAAAAAAAAAGCTGTTTATGCCGCCATCGTAGCACGCATCGGGAGGCGTTTACGCTCTGTCCGGAATTTGGCGAGCGGGGCCAGGTTCGGAATCATCCCACGCTATAAAAACAGGGGGTGCAGCAGATTCTTAGAATTTTCTGACCTCCTAACGAGGGGGGTGCAGCAGATTCTAAAAATTTTCCGAGCTCCTAACGTGAGGAGGTCAATATCACCATCATCCATCATCCATCATCCATCATCACCCGACCTAAACACGCCTTCTCGAAGACGTTCGTTCGCGCAAACCCGGCCGCCAACGTTTGCTATGCGCCGAGTCCTAAGACAAACGCACTCTAACCGTAACCGATGGGTGCAACAGTCGAGGAGAGCTCAATCGGTCAGAAGCACGAGTTAACCCCCCCCCGCAGAAAAAAAAAACGGCCACAACCCTTGCCGCGGGATGACTCTTCACGCCTACGGCCGATAGCGCAAACCCGACGCGTGCTACGATGAAGGTATACCGGTTTTTGGCGAGAGTGTGTACTGAATGTCGAATGAGAGTCTTACTACGGTAGCCCCCCCAACTATTCTTTAACGAAATCGCCGCCGGTTCTGAAGCCAGCTCCCGGCCGTATCTCCTGAATTACGGTGCCCCTTGCCGCCCCGGCGTCATCGCTCGATAGTCCTTTTCCTTGCAGGCATGAGAATGTTTTGAGGCAGATTTTTTTATAGCACCCTTCCTCGTGCTGAGCAGCCATGAAACGTTCCTTAAAGAAAATCGTTGGTTTTCGGGGGGGGCTATCGTGGTAAGAATCAGTCAAGATAGGTTCTGTTTTTGCATGATTCTCGTTGTTTTCCTGCCCCCACGGTATTTTTCACCCGGTCAGCGGTTTAGTTTTGTCCAAATCTGTTTTTTGGGTTGAGACATGTCTTGAGTTCCTAAAAGCGAGAAATCTCAGAAAATACGTGGTGCACCTCTATGTATCGCAGCACGCGTAGCACCTGAGCGTTGATGGGGCTAGCTCCCCATTTTTTTAGGAGGCCGTGATACCTCACGGGCCCCAAGCGTCGACCTCGATGAAAAGAAAATGGAAAGGAGTCGTTCTGCGGTAGCCCCACCCCAACCTTTTCTTGACCGAAATCGCCGGTTTTGAAACCAGCACCTACGAGATACCGGCCGTGTCCCCTCATCAAATAAGGTGCAACCTTTTCTTGACCGAAATCGCCGGTTTTGAAACCAGCACCTACGAGATACCGGCCGTGTCCCCTCATCAAATAAGGCGCAACCTTTTCTTGACCGAAATCGCCGGTTTTGAAACCAGCTTCTACGAGATACCGGCCGTGTCCCCTCATCAAATAAGGTGCCCACCCTTGCCAACCCGACGTCATCGTTCGATAGCCCTTAGCAAAACAAGAAAACGTAACAAATAATTGTGCTTCGTAGCGTCCTTCTTCTTGTCGAGCAGCAGCCATGAAACGTTCGCTCGCTAAACAAAATCGCTAGTTTTTTTTTTGGGGGCGGGGGCTATCGTAGAATCTGTCGAAGGTGGGGAGGCGCGTGCCAGCGGTAGGGGCATATACGTAGCACCGAATTTTTTGTCTACGGTTTCCTCGCCTTGAGGGGTTCTGTCCCTCTCGGCCAAAAGCTGACCTCAGACGCGCGCCACGACAGAGGCATCTCTTTTTTTTTTGTTTCTGAATGATGGGTCTCGTTAACGCCTTTGCAGCTGGAGACCCGTTTTAGGACAAAATTACTTGAAATTAGTATGGGGAGGCGTTTTAGGGCTCTCAAGGGGTTAACCCAAAATCCTTCGGAATACCATTCTTGTGTGTGAGATTGAACGTAGAAAATCTGGGGTTTGTGGGGCGGGAATAAATCTTAATATACTTAGAAGGCATGTTTTTTATTAGGAGGTATTCTAGTGCGAGATAGTTTAGTTGGTTAAGGTGAGCTATCATTCAGGAGATAGATAGAGAGAGAGAAGGATACGGCGGGTAGCACAAAAGCAAAAGCGGATACAGCAGAGTACAGGGGAAATTGTGGGTGTCTGATTTTGCACGTCCGGAATATGCAATAGGGTTGCATGTCCAGCTTATCCAAAATAGGTGTTTGGGTGAACCTCTACCACAGCATGAGTCCTCAAAAGATGGTATAGCTGTCCCTAAGTTGGAACTCGCGCAGCCGACGTTTAAAGCTGCCGTTGTCTTTGTGTGATTTTGGTTAACAACTTTGGAGATGCGTGTTACAGTCTGCCTCGACCGGGGGAAAATAAGGGATGTCTTGAACTGGCATGGATTAATTAAAACTAATTGGGGGGGGGGGGGTATCGATGAACCTTGGTCGGGGGTGCACACGAAATAAACGCATGTATTGCAAAACAAAAAAAAATGCTTCGGCGATGCTCAAAAGTGGTCGCTTCAACCTCCAATGAATTAGGTAACTGTTGCCCCCATGTGAGGAACTATTATATAGACGGCGAGGATTCGCAGCGGGAACGGTCGCTTCAACCTCCAATGAATTACGTAACTGTTGCCCCTATATGAGGAACTATTATTTAGACGGCGAGGGTTCGCAACGTGAGCGATGCCATCAGCAAGGCAGTTGGTGACCCGAGAACGTGGCGCGAGGTCTTAGCTCTTACGTTTATCTCGTTGTCGTCGCGGTAGTGCGTGCTTCTGGGCCACAGGACCATGCCCCGGGGTCGCCCAACACCCGCGAAAATATGTGATGGAGTGCTCTCCGTAGAATGGGTAGTGTATGGACTCGACGTAAAACCATCTCATGGTTGGGGTGAAACCAGGTGATATTAGACGTCGGGGTCACGTCAAGGCCGTCATAGATGGGTGATAATATACGTGACGATGATGAGACAAGCAAGAAGCCCCTTATCTCACTACCCTGCCCTACCCTGCCTTGCCCTGTTCTGTATGTCTTTTAGCGTTCTATTTAGAGAAATAAGGTATAAGCTTTGAGCCTAGCCAGCGAGTCATGAGGAGAGACGAATCAAGACACCGGGACCCATGAGAGGCACGCATTCCAACACCGACCAACCACGCATCCCCCACTCGGAGTACCATCACAAATATCAACTACTATATTGCTACCGTACGTAACGGAAATTACCAGGGACATTTAACGAGTGTAGTCTTGTGCTACTAAGGCAAAAGTATACTATCGGGTACATGGTGCGAGCGTAGCCAATACCTGGACTAGTCATGTTTAACAATGTCTGCCTTAACGCTGGAGATTGTTTTATCCACGGTCAAACAAACCCTTTTTCGTCAGGCATGACGCTCGAGATAGGATTATCCAGAAAGTGACTGCCACCTGTTTTCTTTCTCGCGGTTTGTTTTCCCGTGTTTGTTTCCGCGCTTTTTTTGCTCGTCGTTTCAAAGCGTTACCAAGAGACCGATGCCCGCGACAAGAAGCGCAACGAGGAGCTGACGGAAGAGTTTCGACGGATCACGAAGCAGTACAACGACATGCAGGCTAAGTTCCGACACTTCGAGGTGGCCGACAACAACCGATACGATCAGGTACCAAACGGACAGACAGCGCGTTCCCCTTCACCCTTTGGATAACCATTTACCATTGGTCACGCGGATTAATGCCCCCTAGGGCTAGGGCCTCGACACCCGTTTGCTACTGGAAAGCATGCCCACTGATTCCAAGGAATTTGTCACGGCTATACGGGGATGCAGTTCCAAACAGGCTGACGCTGAACGGTGCTTTAGCTTGTCATCATACACTGCGTGTGTTACGTCGTCTACCTGTCCGGCGACCTAGGATGTGTGCGTTTAAACCCGTCAATAGTATGCGCGTGGCATTCGCTGGGGCGTATTTGGTCGGGGCACTTCTTACACACGGAGGGATGGCTCTCCGTGAGCACCGCTCGCTTACCCGCCCCCTATCGTAGGGTTACACCCCCCTATCGTATCTCTGTCGTTTATCTTTCTCCCTCCCCCTTTAGTGTCTGACTACCGCTCTGTCTTGCTAATCGATCACACCATGTCTTTCACCCGACCAGGCGAACATCCCACTCCACTTCCAATCTGGAAACAGGCGTAGCAATCTTGTTACTGAATGCTCCACTCCATTATGGCAACATCCCAACCCATTTCCATTCGAGAAACCCACGTAGCGCTCTAGTTGTTCGATGGACCCTATTACATATACACCGCAACCGCCGGCCAGCAGTCAGCACTGACTGCGTAGCACGGTGGTCGCAGTCTATATCTACTAAACCTTGAACACGGAGAGATGCGCACGCACATGCACACAGAGGTACAGGCAGGTGCACAGGCCCACAGAGATACAATCAGGTGCCCAGGCAGGCACGTTCAGATTTAGTGCGCCATCGCGCACAGAGGTATCACACAGACAGGTACACAAGAAACGTCTGACTTTGCAAGCACGCCATCGCGCTTGTCCTGCCCGCTTTCGGCTTTAGGTTTGGTCCATGCATCGCGAGGAGGTTTTGGAGACGATCGCCAAGGTTCTCGAGGTGCGAATACGACACACGCTACTAACCATGCGGACAAGAGGGGCGCCAACCTTGCTTTTGCCTTCTGAGGGTTTTTCACTCGAGGGGCGCTATACCTCACACAAGAAAAAAAAATCGAGCAAACTGAAAAGCTCAATTTTGGTGAAAAAAAAAACTGCGGGCTCAGGTTTGCAAAGAGGTAAACATAGTTTTTTGCGAAACAAGAAAGGATTTTTTTTTTCCGACGATTTTTTGTGTGAAGGAGCCCCGTCATTCAGAACAAAAAAACAAAAAAGGTCAGTAAGAAAGTGTTTCCTCTCTATCGCAGCACGAGTCGCGAGCGATCTGCAATGATCCTCACGTCTTGCGTTTTTACGTGTCGTGTTTTGCGAGTGGTACTATAAATATGCGCCGCACATCTTGTCGGATGGCGAGTATTAGTTCCACACACGCCACGGACGGACTGAAAAAATGGCGTGCAATTCCGCGAGGCAAAGGCATCATCCCCTTTTTCCTATACGCACATGCCTTCAAAAGCATGTGAAACCCGTTTATACCCAGCCGTATCCCATATCTTATGTCTTGTTAGCCTCCCGGGGGAATAATACCATCTCACGGTTGGGGTTGCAGTTGTTGTATTAGCTAATTGTGTGCGCACAGAAATGTTGGCCGGGTTGCGCGAACGAATGCCTTCGACTCCATCGTTTTGGGTGAGAGATATTGACCTCTCCGTGTAAGGAGCTCATAATGTGTTTTCTGCATTCTTGGCGCGGGATGACTCATGATTAGTATATTTTATGTAACCCGTTCTTTTTTTTGCGCGATCGAAAAAATTGAATCTCGCATTTCTCGCTCGTAAATACGTACTCAGGCGGATGAGATCATTCACCACCAGCAGCTGGGATGGGAGTGGAAACCTCCAAACATGGAACTCCTTGCGGAACTGGACGTCCACAGCATGACAGCGGCGAAGGCGGTAGGCGGGGCGGGGGGGGGGGTGGCGGCGGGAACCAGCGGCGGTGGCGGCGGCCAAGCAGCGAACGCCGCTGTTGTGGTTGCGACGGCGACTGGTGCCGGAGATGGTCGAGGGGACACAGAGGACGAGGTAAGCCCGGTCATGTTCTTTATTCCTTACGTCGGACAGATGAGATCCCTATTGATCTGTAGATGATCTATGCCTTTCAGCGCAGACAGGCCTCTGGTCAGTACGATCTGCGTAGCTCATAGATCATGTTGCGTTGCGCGCTTTTTTTCGAGTGCCGCTGCCTTTTCAAGGCAGACAGACCTCGGGTCGTCATGATCCGCATACAACAGCTAGTAGATCATGTTGCGCGCCTTGTTTTGAACGCCGCTGCAGAAACTACGGTTACTCGGCCACACACTCCCTAGAACTTGCCACCACACCGTAGGACGGTTACGTTTTCTTGGTCTTGAGTGCCCGGTTGAATAACGCTACGGTATAAAGGTACATCGTCTTTTTTAAGCGTACACACCGTTTTTTTTAAGGTACATCTTCTTTTTTCGTTTCTGGGGCTCTTAACCACTTGAGGAGCTCTATCCCAAGATATCCCGAGGGGGATGCAGGGTGTTCGGTGTTGGGAGGCGTTCTCCTCTCTAGACCCCGGTGTCTTTTTTGTTATCTTCTCCTTGGGCTCGGGCCGCCTAAAACAAGGCTCCTCGTTATTACTCTACCAAAAACAATAACGCTGAAAAGACGAAAAAGAGCAGAGTCGGGCAGTGACGATAAGGGGTGTGTCCTGCTTGAGCCCTTACCGCCACTTACGGCATCGCTCATCTGCGACGGCCTCGATGAGACCGTGACATCGAATACCATCTGGTTTCGCCCCAACAATGACATGATTTAATGTCGAATCTATAGGCCACCCGTCTACGGAGGGCAGTCCATAACACTAGGCATCGCACAGCGAATCATGTTGCGGGAACAAGAAGGAAACTCCGATGGTTTTCGGGCTCGGGAAGCCCCGTCGTTTCAGGGACCGTTTCAGCCGAAACGTAACACCTCTATCGCGACACTGTCATGTACTAAAGTAATCCCACCCCAAGGGTGCGGCAGAGTATTCTGCGAATGGAATCCCACCCCAGGGGTGCGGCAGAATATTCTAAGAATGGAATCCCACCCCAGGGGTGCGGCAGAATATTGTAAGAATGGAATCCCACCCCAGGGGTGCGGCAGAACATTCTAGAAAGGGAATCCCACCCCAGGGGTGCGGCAGAATATTCCAAGAATTTTCTGAGCTCCTAGCACCAGGAGCTAGCTCAGTATCAACATGATCCATCATCCATCATCACCCGAAATGTGAAGCCGAAGACAACTTGCGTGTGCAACCCGACACCGACATTTCTATGCGCAACCTGAGAAAAAAAAAAGCAACGCCTGGCCCAGAAAGTGCAACTCCTCTACCGTGCGGGATAACTCACGCGTCGGTGTGAAGAAGTGCCGTACTCACGCGCCCTAACTTGCTGCCACGGTTTTGATTTTCTTGCTTCGAATGCCTTTTTTTATATCGGGACGTTTGTTTTAGCTTGCCCACGCACGACTACTGTATACAGACAAACGGCCTGTCTCATAGCTTGCTGGGGCGGGGCGGGGCGGCAGTTGCATTTTCTTGTTTCCAACGAACGCCGTTTTTCTTTTTTTCAGGAGGGTTTGGAGAACCGCGAGAAAGACACCAAGGTGTCAGGGACGCGGGTCAAGGCGGTCCTCAAGCTGCTTTCACAGGAAGCCGGGTTCCTGGTAGATCCGGGTGTGAAGGTGAAAAACAAACGGTGACAGTAAACGAATATGTATCGCACTATTTTTTCGTTTTTGCAAAGAGGAAACGTGACTGAGAGAGAGAGAGAAACGCTTGAGGAAGCTTCCCGTTCTTGTCGGCTCCGGCTACGGTAGCATTGTGCTAGTCACCTTTAGGAGTCCCTTTTTTTCAGCGACTCAGAGCCACTCCCGTGGGTGGCTCTCGCTCTCGTTTTTTTTCCGGAATCGCGAGATGGTCCATGCACCGCCATCATCGTAATGCTTGCGTTGCTACGATGCGCAACTAGAATATATTTTGCTCCTTTGTTGAGTGTCGTACAATCGGTACGTAGTGAAAATATACGTATAATAACGCATAGCAGGGTATAATACTATGCATAAAATTGTGATACCATAGGTTTGGTCTATTGTAGTATGAGCAGACACAACAATGCCGCAGTCTCCCCCCCCCCATCCTCCCCGCCCCCTGATCTCAATGCCGACCCGATTTTTACGGTGAAAATAACAGGATGCGCTAGACTCGATGACTACCGACGAGGCACAGCTGGTCTCCGCTGTCAGCATGCTCAAAGCTCTCGGGGTAGAAAACCAGCCTGACATCGAGGTACAGTGGGGTTCTCTCTATAGTGCTGGTTGAGTAGTATCTTCTGCCCTCTATCGTGCCGGTGGAATCGCTTGGCACGCTTGGAATTCGCTGCACCAGTACCAGTATGCCCTGAGGTAGGTACTATCTATACCCAACGGTACTAGTTTCGTAGTCTCTATTGCCGGTATAGCGCTCGTAAAATCGTTTGGGACGAGTGGATAGGTACCGTAAGGGTCCTCCTATAATGCGGGTTGAATAGTGCCTGTTACAGGTATAGTGCTTGTGAGATCGCTTGGCGCGACTGCAACCCGCTGCCAGGTATACTAGTACCAGTTCAGGGTTGGCCTTGGGATATGGCGTTCGTCAGTTTCAATACCACGGTCGTATTGTGTGTTTTCCTACCCCAACAAACCTCGGTACCCCGACAACACGTTGTTGTCATTGATGTGATTACGTGTGTCGTGCTCTACTAAAGAGCAAGCTGAGCACGCCTCTCCCCTTCTTGGTTAACGTTTGCCGTTAAGCTACGCTCCCTCACCCCCCCACCCCCCTACGGCCTTGCGCTCGGCGCACGTGATGTCTGCCAGGTCGGTGATAAGTCGACATGCTCCGTCCCGGCATTGTAGGTATATAGGGATGCGAGGGTCTAATAGCTATGCTCATACCACTACGGCCATGCATGAATATCGGGTGAACTTCCCCCCTCCCCGCCCCACCCCGCCCCCTCTCGGCCTTTGCTCCCCACCCATCCACTTACGCGCAACCTTCATGACCATCATCGATAGCAGGCAGACAACATGAACGCGTACTCCCCCGCCCCTCACCCCCACCACTCCCATGAGTATCGCCGGTAGACGACACGAAATTAGAGCCCCGCCCCCCCCCCCAAGCGATGATTACCCCCGCCCCCCCCCTCCGGGTCCTTCTATATCTATATAATTGTTGGCCTCGGTTGGCACCGACGCTGTAAAACATTGTACCCGATATATGTATTGTGGTTGGCGTTGGTTGGCAACGGCGCTGTAAAACATGCCAATCACTGTGTGAGCTAGACAACCAGGGTACCGTTTTTGTTTTGGCGGTTACCATGATGGTTATCGAGTCAGATCATATTGTGCGGGGTGGAGAACCCTAACTCCGCACAAGGGGAAATGATCACATCACGTAGTGGGAATATGGTAAGACACCCACGAGGCAGTTACGTAGAAACACCCATTGCTGTCTCTGGAGTGGCCACAACAAAGTAACTCATTGGTCACTGTTCATCCATAAGCAAGAAAGTAGGCACAAGGTGCCGAAATCCGTCTTACGAGCGGTTCTTGGAAGGATGCAGTTCACCCTTCATGCGACTCGCCGAACACCTCACGGCGCTTCGCGCTTGGTGCAAGCAATGCCTGCCTGGTCGGTAAAAACCCGACGTGCTCCGTCCCGGCATAATAGGGATGCGGGGGTCTATGGTCACACGACTACGGCCATGCACAAACTGAGTACCCCCCGCCCCCCCCCCCATCGCGGTTCATGACCATGACTCCCCCCCTCCCTCCTCTCCCTTATCGCTTCCATGAGTGCCACCGGTAGACGACATCAAAGCTTACCCCCCCCCCCAATTATGTATGGCATTTAATACACCCCTTTTCTCCCGTTTCCCGCCATTCGGGCCCAGGAGCTGTTGCCCTACTTCTGTAACACCCCCCCCACTCCCCGTAACCCCGTCCCCCAACCCCCCCCCTCCACTGCCTCCATAAATATTACTTGTAAACGACATGAAAGCTTACCCCCTCCCCCCCAACCCCCGATTAGGCATGATAATTATTGCACCCCCCCCCCCCCCCTATCCAACTCCTCGCCACACCGCTATCCAGGAGCTTATGCGCTACTTTTTTAGCTCCGACGAGGCCGAACCCGACACCGAAGATGTTCCTGCTATGGCAGCATTCAGAGAGTTGGGACTAGACCCCGACCGAGAACCCGAAGCCCTCAAGGTTCTGTTGACAATAATCCAGCCCGATAACGTTGTCAGCGCCATCCACAGCTTCGTCAAGGACCGCAAGGAGGCACGTCTCTTGGACCAGGTGAGAACGAAAATGCACGCGGGTGTGACCCGAGCAATAGAGGCGGGTGAGTGGGAAGGTTGTGGGTGGGTGGGTGGGTAGATTGTGGGTGGGTGGGTGGGTAGGTGGGTGGGTGGGTAGGTTGTGGGTGGGTGAGTAGGTGGATGGGTAGTTGGGTGGGTAGGGGGGTGGGTGGGTGGGTGGTTGGGTAGTTGGGTGGGTGGGTAGGTTGTGGGTTGGTGGGTTGTTGGGTTGTTGGGTTGGTGGGTTGGTGAATGGGTGGGTGAGCGGGTGGGTAGGTGGGTAGGTTGAGGATGGGTGGGTGGGTGGGTAGGTGAGTGGGTGGGTGGGTGGGTGTCATGAGCGCGAAGTCGGTTAAATTACGCTGCGTGAGATCCAGGTAGAATCATCACACTTTGCATTCAACGTTGATCTAGCACCGTCCGTGTTGTTGTTCTTGTACAGGTGGGCACTGGAGGTTTAGTTGGCAGCCCAGACACAGTTTTCTTTTACAGGTTGGGCGAGTCATCCCGCGGTAGGTTTGCAGCAGATTCTAAGAAGTTTCTGAGCTCCTAACACGAGGAGCTAGCTCAATATCAACATCACCCGAAACACGACTCCGAAGACACTCGTTTCGCGCAGCGCGACTAACGCTTCCATGCGCTAGTCCTAAAACAAACATTCTCGTAAAAAAAATGTCATACTTGCCGATAGATCCACAATTGATGAGCCTCTGCAAAAAGAAGTTTAACCCCTGCCGTGGGATGACTCCGACACTCTCAGCGCCTTTCCAGCAACTATGCCCGACGCGTACTGCTGGTCTGCATGGCCGCGGTGTAAACCAGGGCTTTTGGCCTACAGTAGATGTTCCCCGTCTTGAAAAGTCTCAAGAACACGTCTGATAAAGAGGTCAAATACACTTAGGATGCTTGAGATTGTCCGCACATAATGCGTGGAGGCATTGCACTCTGGGCGTAGCTTTATCCAGGGTTCGTCCTGTCGTCATTTGTTAGTAAAAAAAAAAACGTACACACACACGAGCGAAAAAAAAATCCGACGGGTAATATCTTTGGGAACTTTGTCTGGTGTGGTTTGTGTGCCATGGGTGGTAAAACCCACCACCTTTTTTTTCTGGTATGCTGCACCAATTCGATCGACACAAAATAAACGCGGTGCAACATGAGGTTATGCGGCGCAACCCAACCCAAGCCACTGAGCTTTAGCACATGTAGATAATATGTTAACGCGTCATGTTCCGACACCCTGCTCACGCATGCTTTCGCAGACCCGAAGGAAGAGCCCGAGTCTGGATGATGGCGGAGTGGGGGGGGAGGCAGGGGACGCGGCAAGAAAGGTCCGCAGGCAGCGAGAGAAGGTGATCCGCCAACGGGAGACCGACTACTGGAACACCTTGGGAGGCGTTCTCAGGGACGAGACCTGGCAGGTAAAATCTAGCCCCTCGCCGCCGCGTTGCATCTCCCAACACCACCTGAACTATGCTTGATATCGTCTCCCCGAATGCCTGAAATATTTAATTACCTCCGCTGGGTTACTCCCTGACTTCTTGATTTTAATTGATTAGACTACCCCCTTTGATGAATATCAGCTGTTACGTAGTACGGGTGAAGCAACCGGACACCAGATCAGGAGTTCATATATAATGCTGTAGACGACAAAGTGCCGGTAGGGGTGGAACCTCAGCTGCGCTGCCGCTCATTTGGCCAGTCGTGGAGAAAAAGTTGGGTGCATGAGCACGCAATCTTTTCTTGTGGTACCTGGTACACTATCTCCCCCTACCCATGATTGTGCTTTGATTCCCCTCGTTTTCTCGATCGTGGCCTGATGCTATCGCCCCTCCCCCGCATCGTGTTTTGGTACTGCTCATTTCCCCAGTTCTGACCCGATACTATCGCTCCCCTCCCCCCCCCTCTCCATCATGTTTCTGTTGATACCGCTAATTTTCCAGGTCGTGGCCTGATACCCCCCCCCCCCCCCCGCATCGTGTTTTGTTGCCACCCTTTTTCTTGGGCGTGGCCTGATACTGCTGCCCCACCCCTCCCCCGCACACACCTCGTGTTTCGTTGCCGCTCGTTTTCCAAGTTGTGGAGACAAGTCAACTGCAGTAAAGTGGTTGTCTCTCTACAGTGCCGATTTCCGCTGTAGTGCCGTAAATAACCGGCATTATAGAGGCAACCGGCACTACTCCCCATATTACCACTACTGTACTGGCCGTTGCCATCTGTGCCATGGGAGTTTGCAGGTACTGTAGCGGACAGCCGGAACCCCTCAACCGGCACCATAGAGGGACTACTACTGTTGTACCTGATGCATACTACCGCACGCCCCCCGTCGTTATTTTGTTGCCGCTGATTCGACCAGGCGTGGAGACAGTTGGCGCAGGGGCTGGAGCGATACAACGCCGTTCTCACGGAGCGCAGCCGCCGAATCACCGCCGTAAAGTCGCTCCAGGTGCTGCATTTTTTTTTTGGTACAGTAGTTTGTTTTTTTTCATCTCTTTTTTCCTTTCCGTCTTCTGGACAAGCCGTGGTCGCAGGTGTCGTTCCCTCCCCCCCCCCCCCCCGTGTACACGCGTTCATTTTGGTCGTGCAGAGGGTCAGCTTTCTCCCACTATTCGTCGAACGATTCGCATCAAAATCATGTGGAAAGCAGAGCGCGATCCCCAAGATAAAACGTGTGTCAATTGCTACTCTTTCCAACTTCGGAGGACATGCCCTCCCGCTATCGGTCCCCTTTCAGATCGGTTACTTTTTTCTCGACGCCACGTTTTCGGCTGCCTTGAAAAAACAATCTTCCAGTTTTCGTGCCGACGACTGAGCGAACCCGAACACGCGTGGCATGACAGGGATTTATTTGGCAATTTTTGTTTGTGGAGTCATCTCTCTATAGTGCAGTAGGGGTTGCAGTTGTCGGATTAAATGTTTCTGACCGGTTGAGCTCCTCAAGAGTCGAGCTATCGTTTACGACGATGATTGTACGAGTGTATTAGTGTTAGGGCTAGAGCATATAAATCTTCGTCCGCTTGCGCGAACGATTATCTCCGAAGGAATGTTTAGGTCGAGTGAGATCTCGAGCTCCTCTCGTGCTAGGAGCTCAGAAACTTCTCAGGAACTTCTGCCGCACCCCTAGCGCGGAATGACTCTCATCTCATTGGGGAGGAACCTCACCTGAGGGACTACACAATATGATTCCATGTGTGTTTTTTTTTCCGATATTGGCATTAGCGTGTTTGCGATTTCCAACTTCTGCTAAGTCAGAAGAAGAAAAAAAAGAAAAAAGTATTGAAACCGACGAATGTTGCATATCCAAGATCGATCAACCCACGCAGAAAAATAGGCCAGATTTTTTTTTAGGAAAACCATATATATATATATATACTCCGGAGCATATAATTTAATTTTTTGTGGGTTGGGTTGGGTTTGACCTTAGACTGTAACGTTCGACGGTTTCAACACTGTAACGTTCGACGGTTTCGATACTGTAACGTTCGACGGTTTCAATACTAGTACTAGTAATATTATTGCATGTTTCCCCTATCCAAAACACCTACCCAATCAACAGTTGGTACGTCGCGAACACCCTATTATTCGTTTTTTTCAACTAGTCTGTGCGATCGTGCGTCAGGTTGCACAATCACGTTTTTTTTTGGTCAAGTCTGTGATGTACTCGTGGTCGTACGAACACCCGTTGGTGACGTGTTGTCGTGTGGGTTTGTTCTGCGCATGCCGCACTGTGTGCGCAGTTTTTGAGCGGATCACAACAACTGCTGTACACACGTCGGTGCCACCTCTGCAGCTCTTACCACAGAGTGAGAGCCTCGATGCACATCATCGCAAAAAAGTCAATCGTACGGGTGAGGTATTGATAGCGCATCCCGGGCGACGAGCCTCACATTTTTTTTAGGTGAACCCCTACAGGGGAGAACCCGATTTAAGAGGGTCTATACTACGAGAAAATTGACTCAAAAGCGGTAACGTTTGCCTATTTCGAGAGGCTCTTATATCGGGCGCCCCTCGTAGCTTGCGTCCGAGATGTTCGGGCCGTTTGCCACACCCTCAACGTTGGCGCAGCGTGCCATGCTCCGCTCCACCCCCATTGCGTATCAGTTACGATGCCTTCTTTCGGCTGCCAGAGCGATCATTCCGCCCCTTTTTTTCATGATATTGTAAACCACGCGAGCTTTTCTTCTCCTCTTCGCGCTGTATCTCCCTCATTGAGAGGAATGGTTCATGCGCAGGCAGTCTTAATGAGCCATCCCTCGGTCGGGGTGCAAGCAGAAGGTTCTAAGAAGTTTCTGAGCGCCTAACATAAGAAGATCAACATCTCACCCGACCTAAGCATGCCTTCGAAGGCGTTTTTTTCGCTCGTTCGCGCAACTCGACCAACATTTCTCTGCGCTAGTCTTAAAACAAGTAAACTCGTAACGCTACCATACCTACCGGTAGTTTCACGCTCGAGGGGCTCTGCCGGCCGGATCGGCCAGAAAAAAACGCTCGGCCCAGAAAGTGCAACTCCTACCGCACTATAGGGGGATGGCTCTGTATCGGTTACGATGCCATTTTTTTCGGCTGCCGGAGCGACCATCCCGCCCTTTTTTAACATAAGAAGCCACGCGAGCGTTTTCTCCTCTTCGCGCTGTGCCTCCCTCACGAGGGAGAATGTAGGTGCACAAAACAGTCTTCATGAAAGCCAAGTAAAAACGTGAAACGACCAAAAGAAATCTCGTACCAGGTGGGTTCACGTGGGTCAGGGGTGGGGTTGGTATCAGGGTTAGGGATGTCGCAGGGGTAGGGTTATGCGTATAGGGACACACGCCGCGGCAGATGTTGTGCCCTTTTTCTTTTCTGGAACTCTCGAGTTGAGGATCTCTCTCTAACAAACAAAAAGTGATTTGGAGCAAAACTGAAAGAGCAATCCGATGAGCACAAACTCGCGGCCCAGGCATGACAACGACTAAGCTAAAAACAACTCCATTTGTTTGGTGCTGGCCGTTTTTACTTGCCGTGTTTACTTGCTCTGGCGGCCAATTATTTTTTCCTTTTGTTTTTACAAGAGTTGTCCCCCCCTCTTTTTCAACTTGCGGCAGCCCCCGGATTTCAAGCCAATCGCATCCCGCAAGGGAACCTTGTTGAAAAAAATAATTGGGCGAACCAAGAAACACACTCCGACCAATTTTTGGTTAATAACGCCTTACACATGGAAACCCGTTTTCGGGGACAAAATTACTTGGATTTAGTGTAGGGACGGGTGTTGGGGCTCTGAAGGGGTTAGGGCGACTCGTCATTCAGAAAATGATTGGGCCAAAAAACGGTATACCTTAATGCCTCTTATCGTAGCACGCGCCCACTGGGGTAGGTTTCGAAGTAGAAAGATGGTCGTTCTTGTTTTTTTTGTTCTGTTGGACTTGAAGTCTGTGTAAAATTATCCTTTCTCGCAAGCCCCTCTTTAGAAAAAAACGTGCCTCAAGAGCCGTGCTCTCCAACACCCGATTCGCAGGCGACCACCATAGCAGCGGGCTGATTGCCGCCGTGCAACATCGTGCGTGTTTCGTTTTTCCGCGACTGACCTGCCGCAGGAGCAAAACGCCGACCTAAAGAAGATGCTAAGGACGTACCTGGGGTCAGCGGTCAACGACGACCTCATCATCCCACCCACAAGGACCATACAGATTGGGACGACGACGAGCGAATAACGCCAAACACCACACCGAGGGAGATGTTGTATCCAGTAGCGGCCCTTCTACAATGACGGTTGAGTAGTGCCGGTTTCCCGTTATAATGCCGGTGAAACCTTGGCACCGGATGAGTTAAACCAAAACATCACACCGGAGAAGGTGTTATGTACGATAGTGGTCCCTCTATAGTGCAGGTTGAGTAGTGCCGGTGGCCCGCTATAGTGCCTGTCAAATCGATGGGCACCGATGGGAACCACCAGTAGCGGCAGTATGCGGGATCATACAGATTGGCGCAACGGCGACCAATTGAGGTCAGTCAAACATCGCACTCGGGGAGATGCCATATATACCGGGTACACAGTCGTGATCCCTCCACAGTGCCTGTTGCGTAGTGCCGGTTGACCGCGATAGTGCCTGTTGAAGCGCGTGGCACAGATGAGGTGAAACGCTAAGGGCGTACCAACTGGGGTCAACGGTGAACTACGCCCTCATCATCCCACCCACCAGGATCATACAGATTGAAACAACGACGATCGGACGACGTCAAGCATACTGTCCAGCGGAGGTGTGGCCCCTCATTAGTGCGGCGTCTTGCTATCAAAATATGACAATGACCGCAATAAAGTAGGACCCCACACCATCCCGGCACAGTGTGGTGCCCTGTAAAACGAGGTCACGCCGTGCCTCCACAGATAACAATACCGGCACTAAAGTGGGACTCCCGAACTAACCCGAGATGCTACATAGTGCGGTACTCTGTGAGACGGCGGTCTTGGCAAGCGATTTTCTAACGCATTAAATTGGAACCCCGCACGAAAGGGTACCGCACAAACGCGGCACCATGACTGACTGTGTATATATATCCGATTCCCAACGTCGGCACTGAGGTCTCAACACTGACCAATTTACTACGCCTAGACGTTGTGCACATAGACATTCGAGTCGTCGCACGCCAGGGGTGCAGCGCAGAAGATTCTAAGAAGGTTCTGAGCTCCTACCACGAAGGGAGCTCAATATCCCACCCGATCGAAGCAGGATTTACGCTGCGCCAAAACAATCGCATGGGTAAACATTTTTTGTTTGTGAGAGGTAGGTACTGAGTCACTCGCGCGAAAACGGGGGTATGATACGGTATGATACAGTAGAGGATACTGCAATACCGTATAGCCTTGGTCTGAACCATGAAGACTCGGTATTTTACCAAGCATCCGACGGAGAAAACATGTCAGACCAGACCTTAACCCCTTTGCGGCTTCAGAGGGAAAAATTGACGACATGAACGGGCGATTCCAGAATCGCGGTCACACGAAGCAGGCTCGGGAAGCCGGGTAAAAGGTGTGTTCACTGGTTGGTGTGTTTAAAACGCAATGCTAGGAGCTATACGCCGCACTCTGATACTCGTACTGCGCCCGGTTCATCCTAAGCAGTTTATATTACCTCCAAACATCTTGCTGGTTGATATAAACGGACCTCAAATGGGTTAAACCTCTTCTGAGGCCCATAGTCTATATAGTCTATACAGCGACCAACACGAGACGACGATTGCTCGCAATATCATCAAGAGTCCGGGAAGGACATGCAGCAGAACGACTATCACCATGCTACGAGCGTGTCGCACACAGCCGTTTACATTGCAGTTCAGACGGATCTGACAGTATCCGCTGCCCGAGCGACCCAGGCCGCTTTTTTTTAGTGTTGTGATCGACGCGAAAATCGTCGTTTTCCCCCGAAGCGATTCCCCTCTGAACCCCCCCCAAAAGGGGTCAATAGAGTATGCTCCTGCGACCTCACGAGAAGATGTCAAAGCCTACACGGAGGAAAAGCAGTGGTGGCTTCACGACCGTAGAACATAGATCTGGTAAGCTTCAGGTGGCCTATCTATGTGGTTGCAGGCTGGTAGTGCAACCAATGAGCGATGATTTTAACCAGGGCTCGTCACGGGTCGAGTCATTTCTCGCATGTCGGGTTGGGTCGGGTAGGGCCAGGGCGACCCGACCAGACCCGTGATATTTGAACACCCTCTGGCTCGCTCCGACCCGACCCATGCAACTTGGGATACCTCCTGAACAGACCCGACTTGACCCGCGGGATTTTGAAAAGTTTTTGACCTTACACGCTCTCGGCTCGTGACCCGTGAACAGCCGCGGTTTTAGCACCGCACAACATAGTTAATGGCGACCACCGCATAGAATGAAGGGCGATTGGTTAAAAAAACTTTAAACGATCACCGTATTGATTGAAGAGCTGGGACCGCGCTGTGTGGACTTATTTCCCTCGCTCACACTTTACTGCACCTTCACCCCCGCCACGGAATAGCTCAAACAAGTCACACCCCCCCCTAGGCTCTCGGTAACGGGCGACACTCTTCGTACGACAGCATCAAAACGTAGCAACCAATTCGTTTAGGGCATGAAGCCAATCGAGCCTCGTGTTCAACGAGCACGCGTTGCACCAGACCGTAAGCGCAGACGACGCTTAGGGCGCGAAGCATCGGCGTCATACTGTTCGATCTCGCTCCAATCGTTGGCGTTGTCCAACTCTCTGGGGCCGCCCGGAGCCTTGTTTCATGCAAATCACATACGATACACTGAGATACAACAACAACAGCAGCAAGCAGCAGCAGTGGTACAGCCGCGGTATGGTATGCACAGGAGAGGCAGCAGGAGTGCATTTTGTTACAACGACGTCAGCTGTGAGTTCGACCGATTGCAAAGTCGATAAAATACTCAGCTTTGCAAGGTACGTGACACGTCGGCGGCGCGCATGTCCTACTTTCTTTCCTCGTGGAGGATACAGCGACCGGCAGGTCGATGGCTCCCCCGTTGGATCCCAAAGATATCCGGGGACCGCGTTTTCACTCCTTGACACCCGACATCCAGCTATTCGCCTTGTGCCTTGACTGACACCACACTACTAGTTTATAGTATAGGATACTCGGCCCTACTTGACAGCGCGCGTTTTCCTATGCTTGACATGTCTCCTGACATATTGGTTGGATCCTGCCATCCTGGCCGGCGGGTGTTGGGTGAAGGAGGAAATAAAAGATCGATTGCGCTCTAAAAATAATGAAGGGTTTCAATATACTTCGTGGGCGTTTTGGTACGGGGCCCATTGTTGACGACGTGTCACGTGACCTCCTCCTGTTGCAGCTCTGCCTTGCGCTGCTATAACTCCGGACGTGCGAGGGCCACGGCGCTGAAAGAGGTAAGGCCATACGGTAGATATGCTTGGCATGCCGTCATAAGCGTGGACGATCTCTGGCGTAAGCGTGGGCTGCCGCATACAAGACACCGTTTTGTTGCATTTTTGTTGAACATACCATGCATTCCTGACGTATATACCCGTGTATGACACGTTGCTGCTCGCTGCTGGTGGGTGTGTTCTTTCCACTCATCTTTACAGCCAGCACACCCAATGCCCGAGCCGATCTTTCATCCTATACTTCGAAGTATAGGTGTAGTCTAGAGAGATTCCAGTCTCTGTGGTCATATAACAAGAGGCGGATATGATATACCTAGTAAGCACTGCCTCAGGAGCTTTTGGTCATGAAATGCATTTTTTTTTTTTTTTTTTTTTGGTCATGAAATGCAATACTGTACATACATAGACTACATCGAGACGAAACGTTAACAGTTGGACTACATTGTGATGCGTGTGTTCGGGGCCCAAGTACAGCGGCAACGAGCCCTATTTAAAGCCCGACCAGAACCCAAACCCTACTCCTAACCCTTACGCTACCTACGGGGTGAGCTGTGCTTGGATGCTGTGGCTTGTGAAGGATTTAGGTTGACTCGGCCGGCTTGGATGCTATGCTTGGAACTTTGACATTCGGGCGGATCGGGATGCTGTGGCTTGGAACGGCTCTTTTAATAGGTTGATCGAGCCGCGTAAGATTCCCGTCGGCCAACCAGAGTGGGCATATCTACCTTATAGGAGGATTGACTATCTGCCTTCAAACACTGCCCGCGACAAAACAAAGTTTAATAACCCCCCAAATCCCTCCCTATACTAAATTCAAGTAAATTTGTCCCCAAAAAGGGTTTCCAGCAGTGAAGGCGTTAAAAAGGTGGTATAACCCCTTTAAAGCCCCCAAATCTCTCCCTATACCAACTTCAAGTAAATCTGTCCCCCAGAAGGGTTTCCAGATGTAAAGGCGTTGGCGCCCTTATCATGGTGCGAGCATGCAGCACACGGCAGCAGAGGCAAACAATAGTAGGCCCGTGTCTTATAGGTACTTGCGTTTGAGATGACAGCGGTAACGTTGTCGTCAGCTAATAATCTAGCAGCCCGGTCTGCTTCGTGCGAAGGATATTAGTGTATGCAATCGGCAGTTTTGTTTGCCAATTTTTCTTCTCTCAAGCCCAAAAGGGTTGCTCTGATGTCGGTGCATTCGGAGGCCGCCCTCGGCAGTTATCTGAGCTCTCAGCCTACTCTCAGCTCTTATTTGCTGACGAGGAATATTTTTTTTTCCCTACGGGTCCTTCAACTGTTGTGTTCTTTCCTTCTTTTTTTTCTTCAACCTGCTCCTTCCGCGCACACCGCGAAGTGAAGCCACAAACCAAGCATCGACAGGGGCAGTATCTACGTGCCCCAAGGACAGCCAGAACAGCCTTCAATGGGCCCTGCACAGAGCAGCAACATACATGCAGCAAGCAGTACGTGCCGACCAGACAGCGCTGTTAGACAAGAAGCAAGAGTTTTGCCGAGAGCCGTCATATTCACACACGGCTATATTTTTGTCCCTTTTCCCCCCTATATATATTCTTTCCATGATGCGTTCCAGATACTAACAATAAAGCCACCAACAACACTATTTCTTTTTTCCAAGTACCGCTGACACGCAGCCGTGCGACGGATCGCCGTCTAGACGTAATATGAGTGTTGTAGTATGGAACATAAGGCGTGACTGACGTGACCTTAAACGGCCGTGTCTTTGCTGCCACTCCAACCACATGTTCTGCGCTGCTGTGTGTGCGGTTCCCCTCCATCGACACACCCAGTGTCCGTGCCGATTCGTCATCCTAGCGACAAAAGCTTTGTTGTCGCAATGATTCATAAATACATACACATCGCGCGTACTTAAAAGCAAGATACCAGGCGCACACGGTGTACCCATGCATGTGGCGTCCGGGCTGCTTTCCTGGAGCATGGCGGCGGGACCCTCGGCATTATCAATGCCGCAAGCTTGCACCTACTACAATCAATCGTGGACCTCTGTCCACTTTCACGTAATTTGTTGTGTTTTCCCTTCCTAAGCGAGTGTAGCGGGCGGCGAATGCCGGCCGCAGAGCGCTGCGCCTTTAGCCTGCATGAGAAGTAAGAGCACGAAATCATGAGAGGAGACCAGTCTTTTTTTCGGCGCGTGACGATCTCCCGTAAGTTGTGACCCCAACCCCTTTCGGACCGCACCCCGGTGTTGAGGAACAATTTGCAGTAGGGGTCCCCCAATAAGGCGGTATCCCCATATAAGGCGGTACCCCGATATATGGAGGTCAAAATCGAATGGGCGCCACTGGGGAGTTGCACTCATAACCTGGCATGAATAAGGCGGGTTCCCCCGATAAGGCGGTCGTGTTGCTCTGGCACACCACCGCCTTACTGCGGGACCCCTACTTGTACACTGTTTTTGGAAATTGACATAGACATATGTTTCTGTACATTCTTTTTTTCTTTGCTGCTCATCCCTTGTATTATCTTCACACTTTTCCTTTCTCCTTTTCCCTCCCTGGACGTATCTCATACCCGTGGTCACTATGACAAGCAGGCTCTTCTGCCCCCTCCCCACTACGGTACGCGCCTAAGTTTTATCGCGACAAGACTTCAGCTATCGCTTCCCTCGTTTGACGCGCATCGAATTGCGTGCCCTATAAATATCAAGCGCAGAGGGGCAGTCAGTCAAGGAGCCAGACCTCTGTCTCCTATCGTATAGACTAGATAGACTAAGCTATGCACCCGTCTGGGACGGTCGGTTTTCAAGAGTGTCCCCCCCCTCCCCCCCCCGTTTTAAACTTGCGAAACCCCCGGGATTTAACGTCAACCACGTCCGTCACGAAGGGGAAGCTTGTAGCATCCCGTTTTGGCTGGTCCGTGCTACTTGCTCGGCTGCTTGCCCGGTTGCTTACGACGTACCTGCTACGAGGAGCGAACGCCTGTGTTTCTCCCTTTTAACGCCTTGACAAGTGAAAACCCCTTTTTGGGGACAAGTTACTTGATTTTAGTATAGGGAGGGATTTGGGGGCTCTAAAGGGGTTAACGCCTTGACAAGTGAAAACCGGTTTTGGGGGACAAACAACTTGGAATTAGTATAGGGAGGGGTTTTGGGGCTGTAAAGAGGTTAAGCTTGCGCCACCCTCGGGATTTCGAGTAAACCACAACCCCGAAGGGGAACCTTGTATTTGTAGCGTATATCAGTAGCATGGTTGCTCGTGGGGTGCTGAATACTTACGAGCGCCAGCTTGCGACGTCCCGCCCCTGCACCGCCCGTCATTTGTTTTTTTGTCAGACCAAATACCTGAACCAGCATATCTTCCCTCTCCTTTCTTCTCCTCTCACGCTCCCGCGATAAAAACGGAGAACAGGCAGCAGTGTGGGACTATATGTGAGGAGGCGGTAGGGACGGACGTAATCTTGACGAGGGTGACCGAGTACGGCCGGAGAGCCGCCGCCGCAATATTGCCGACTGCTGACCACTTCTTCTGCACTCAGGTCCAAGACTAAGGGCAGAGCAGCGCCTGTTGACAACAGGAGCCGGTGGCTTTGGTATCCAGCTTCAGCGCGGAGTGGGAGGATTGATGGCTGCTTCCTCGCCTGACTGCATCCTGGTGGCGCTGGTGCTGGCGTGCTCTGCGCGGGGCGGGAGTGGGTTCATGGGGGCAACAACAGGTACAAAGCAGGAAGCAAGCAGCCTACTGACTATGACCTCTTTGATACTGCTGTAATACATAGCCCATAGGTAGCAGCAGTGTGAAATTACGTGGCCAATACTTTCTTCTTGAACAGTTTACTGCTGCGACAAGCCACGATATGTGGCGCTGGGCTAGAGCTCCACTGCTGTACGCAACCGGGTAGGTCTACTACAGTAGTATTTATGTGATGCGAAGTGCCCGTCTCGGCTCTGAAGCATGCACCCTGTGAGCATCCGGCTATAGTAGCTGCCCTGGTGAACGCCCTGACGATGCACATTTTCGTTGTTTTTTCATGGTCAAGTTGGCGCCCCTTTCATGCTTATTTTCATGGGTCTCCAATGAAAACCCCATGCGAGACCTACAGAGCACCCACGGCAGACCCCTTTGCGAGACCCATGGAAAATCCATGGCAGACCCATGAGAGACCCGTGGTAAACCCATGGCAAACCCATGGAAGACCTATGGAAGAGCCATGGGCCGGGACCATCAACCTCCCCAAGAGCGAGCACTATCAACCCATTGGCCCATGGTAGACCCATGGTAGACCCATGGGAACCCCATGGCCTAACCATGAAAAGACCATGGAACTCCCGTGGACCAATACTCTATTATCCCATGGGCCACCCACGGGAGACCCCATAGGAGACCCATGGGATTCCCGTTGCCCCGTACTACATGGAGACCCATGGGTCGGTTCTATAAACCAACGGGAATGTTCATGGGCGAACCATGGGCCTGTACTATCGACCCTCGGGATACCCATGGGACAGCGCTATCGACCAATTGCTCCCCCTCTCTCGATCCGCTCGGTTTGGAGCTCTTGTCCCACCCCAGGGTCTTGCTCTGCTCTAGACCATGACAGCCCTTCCTTTTTCACATGTGTTGCTTCGCCCACCAAAAAGCAAATGCGGTACAATCTGTGACGTGGAATATATTTGAAGCCGGGGTTTCGTCAAAAGCAACCTCGCACAATTCCCTCTGGCCGTCATTCAGCGCTCTTGTGTTCTTTCAGCGGCTCCGTGCTCCCCGCTGACGCCTTTAAATGGCACGCGACGCCCGTAGGAACCCCGCCAAGTCGCGATATTAGCTTGATCTGTAGGTGATGTGGCCTTTGTCTTGCTAGAACTGGAGAAATCCGACGCACCGCGGCCTGTGGCGTCTGGGGACGATCCTCTCTGACATATCCACGGGTCTGGCACTGATACATAGGCAAGCATGTTCTTGCGTGAACCGCAACATGTAACTGCTATTGAGAAATCCGGTGCTCCGCGGTCACGTAGTGTGTCGTTTGCGCCGTTGCTACGTACCAGGTGTTCTCCCAGCATCGTGCCGCCAGTACAGGAAAATTTTATGTCACTTGTCGCGGTGGTAAACGTTTATGAAATCGCGTATGCTCGTGTAAATGGGCAGGGAAGGTATTCGAGGGTAATGCACTTTTGTATTCAAGTCCGACGCCGCAAGCGGCTAGAGACTTTTTTATTTTATTTTATTTTTTATCCTCCGGCGGATGGGAAAAAAAATAAAATAAGCTTAAGCTCACCACACTTGCGCGTATTTGAATACGCGTCGTAGAGAGACGTGCCTCAAAAAACAAAGAAAGGTGGACGAAAGCGTTGTGGAATGGTATCGCTAGGTCACAGAAGAAAAAAACAAGTTTTTTTTCAAAAATTACTCTGGTCGTACGTATGATACGTACTGGCACTGATCATCGCTACAGCAGTAAAAAAATAAGTTGGCCACGGTCGTTGAGAAAGAGAAAACCCACCAACCTGGAACCGCATGTTGAAGCTTCAGCGACACTCGCGGTCCATAGAGGGCACGAAATCTGCTGCCGCTTTGCCATACTGACTGTAGTGAGAGCACCTCCAATTCTATCGCAGGGTGGTGCAGTTTTTGATCAGACGTGTCGCTGGAGTTATGGCAGAATTACGAATCTCGTGCAACAACACAAGCGGTGGTAGAGGTGCTTCCAGGTGTTGATTTTTTCGTATATTCGGCTGATTTTTTTTTTGTGGGCTAAGCAACACAGGTGTCCCCCTCGCCTACTCGTACAATCGCCCCCACGTTCCACCCAACCACCCCGCCCCTCCCCGCCTACTCGCACAACCGCGCTGCGCCCCCCCCCCCCCGTCTATTCACACGACTACCCTACGCCCCCCTCCCCCCCCCCAGTGAACGCCGGCCGCAGCAGTTCCCCCCAGAAAGCTTCTGCTGCGTCAACCCACGCGACCCAAAGCCTCGCCCAGCGGCAAGCCGGGACCAGGTTCTTCCAGGTTTCTGTGCCGTGTTCCCGCACGCGAAATGCGAGAGGCCGCGCGTTACCGTTCAGAGTGTCACGCACCGGGGCACCGCCTGCGCTTGGATCCGCCTCCCCCCAAAAGGATGATAGTGTGAGCGGTGAAAACAGCGCGGGCATGGGAAGGGAGCTAGGGAAGGCGGGGGGTGTAAAGCCATCGGTGCCTTACTCGGACCTTTCTGAGGGCGCGAGTGATGATACTTCTGTGGGCCTAGGAGAGGAGCTAGGCGGGGCCGGGGGGGAAGACTTGCCAGCACGATCAAGCGCGCACCCTTCGGCAGACCTACCCGTATCATCAGCGGGTCCTTCGGTGAACAGATTGGGTGTAACGCGTAGCAGGGTTACGGGGGGGAAAGAGGGTATACGTAGGAGGGTTCCGGCCGGTCTGGGGGTGAGTGGAGGGTCTGCGTCCTCGCTTAAGGACACCTTGCGGATGGCTGGTAAGGTGGGAGATTGGAAGGGCGCTCTGGGTGCGCTAGAGAGGATGAAAAGGGCGGGGGTGCGACTGGATGGGGCGGCGTATACCTCGGCTATCACTGCGTGTGGAAAGGGGAGGCAGTGGAAGAAGGCGGTTGAGTTGCTTCGGGAGATGCCGGTGATGGGGGTGCAACTGAATGTCATTAGTTATAGTTCTGCGATTGCTGCGTGTGCGCGAGGGGGGCAGTGCGAGGTGGCTGTAGATCTTCTTAGGGAAATGCCTCCGCTCGGGATTTTCCCTAACGTTGTTAGCTATAACTCGGCTATTGCGGCTTGCTCGAAAGAGTGCCGGTGGGAAATGGCGCTCACGCTCCTCAGGGAGATGTCTGCGCTAGGCGTAGCCCCAGATATTATTAGCTACAGCTCGGCTATTGAAGCGTGTGGAAAAGGGGTTCAATGGGAGAAGGCGGTAGGTCTTTTGAGAGAAATGTCGACGGTCGGGCTTGCCCCGAACGCTATCAGCTATAACTCTGCCATAGAAGCATGCGCAAAAGGGTGTCGATGGGAGGAGGCGGTGGGTTTGCTGAGGGAAATGTCGGCGCAGAGAGGAGTTTCGCCCGATGTGATCAGCTATAATTCTGCTATTGATGCGTGCAAGAGAATGGGAAAGTGGGAGGAGGCGGTAGGTCTCGTCCGAGAGATGTCGGGGGGCGGGGTTGGGGTTTCCCCGGATGTGATTAGCTTTAATTATGCTATTCAGGCGTGCGCGAGGGAGGGGCAGTGGAAACCTGCTGTCGGCCTTATCAGAGACATGTCCGCGATGGGTGTAGCCCCTGATGTGATCAGCTGTAATTCAGCCATCGCGGCTTGCGGGAAAGATGGCCAGTGGGAGATAGCCGTGGGCCTTCTACGCCAAATGTCAGGGGTAGGTCTAACCGCTGATGTAGTAAGCTATACTTCAGCTATTGTCGCGTGTGGGAATGGAGATCGCTGGGAAGTAGCTCTTGATCTTCTCAAAGAAATGTCATCGCGAGGTGTCACCCCTAACACCATTAGTTACAGCTCGGCGATAGGCGCCTGCGCGAAATCGGGACGCTGGGAAGAGGCAATTCATCTCCTCCGTGAGATGGGTAACCAGGGGGTATCCCCGAACGCTGTGAGCTACAGCTCGGCTATTGAGGCGTGCGGAAGGGCGGGGGAGTGGAAGATGGCTGTGCGGCTCCTCCGAGATATGGTGGCGGCAGAGATACCGCCCGATGTCATTAGCTTTAACTCGGTTATCGATGCTTGCGCGAAAGCGGGACGGTGGAGAGAAGCTGTAGTTATCCTTAGAGAGATGCCGGCAATGGGGGTTTCCCCTGATGTGATTAGCTATAGCTCGGCTATTGAGGCGTGTGGGAAGGGAGGTCGGTGGGAGGAGGCGGTGGATCTCCTTAGAGAGATGCCCACAGTAGGGATTGCTCGGAATGTTGTGACGTATAATCTGGCCATTTCGGCGTTTGGTAAGTGTAGCGAGGAGGGGGGGGCGTTGGGCTCGGGCGATGAGCAACCACCCCCGCCCCTCGCGATCTGATAGTAGTGCCTTTTTTTTTAGTTTGTGATCGTTTTAGTCTGTCTGTACAAACACAACGCAAGCAACATTTATCAGCAGTGTGTTCGGTACGAGAAACGCCCCTGGGTAAATAAACGGCTACAGAATGAAGCCGCCTTCCCCAAATAATGGTAGCGGGTCCCTGCTTGTTTACGCCGTCAGCATTATAAACTCCCTGGTACTACGTTAAAATGGCGAATGAGGGGGAAATAATTATGAACGCTTTGCAAAAAAGGGGACAGTAGTAGAAGTCGGGTCGCGCTCCAACTTGTTTTTTGACCTTAAGTGGCTACCGATGGATAGATAGCACGTTAGACAATTAGTCACAGGTCAGAGATTTAGAACTCAACTCTGACACGGTTGCTGTCCAGCTGGTAGGAAAGCCCGACCATTGTTTTTTTGTGGTCGGGCTGTTTGTATCGTTAAGAAAAGGAAAAATGTTCGATGTTTTTTTGCTGTTTTTTCACTTCCGAGGATAAAGGCTTTAAAATCACCGCACCAGACAATCTGATTATGTACAGGCACATTCTTTCATTGGGTCCATCGAGGGGCAAGGTGTGGCCGCCAGTCACGACCCCACCCCGCGAATGTGCGAGCACTCTTTGGCTGATTGATGTGCAGCAGGGGTCCCCCAGCTAGGCGGTGGTGTGCCAGAACATAAGCCGATCTCCAAAACCGATTGACGGGAAAAAAAGTGCCTCCCAAGTGAGCAATCCCAAGGCATGGATAGGAATACCGAAAACAATATCATTGCTGTAAAACAATAGCGATTTCCGACGAGATCTGGTTTAACGCCGTCACAAATGGAAACCCTTTCTGGGGAAAATTTACTTGAAGTTAGCGTAGGGAGGGGTTTGAGGGCTCTAAAAGAGGTTAAGCTCTGTCATGACCAAGGCGACGGTATTAGTAGGGGGGATGTTACGACGGTGTTATGATGATATTATGATTAGCCCTCATTTTCACTACTGGATTAGAGCCAATCGCACGACTGACTCTCTACCTCGCGGACAATAATAGTTTCTACGGCGTTTTTTTTTTTGCGCAGCTGAAGACTGCAAAGGAACAGGAGAGTCACTCGCGCGAGTGTGACCCACGAGCCATTGCAAAAAAAGCCTTCAAAAGGGACCCTCCTCCTAGCGTCAGCCTCGGTCTCATTCAGAAAATGAAACAAAAAGAGATATCGCGCAGCGTGCAAAGATGACTGTCGACGACCCTAAATTCGTCTAACTCACAGCTGGCGTATTTGCAATAATTTTCTAAATACTTGGCCGTGCTACCTCGGTCGCAGCAGAGTCTCAGGCGAGGATGGGTGCACGTCTTTCGTATATATACCTGCCACAGCTGTCAGATTTTGTCCCCTCTCAAAAACGGGTTTTATAGTTTCCGCGCACAAACTGACTAACATCACCCTGTTGCCCCTGGTACAAGCTACACTGCTGTAGTTCCAAGGGGAGTCGCCGACCTATATCCTTAGACTAATAATGAGGACACACAAAACCCGTAATAAGCGCGATCGGAGTAGTATCACACACAGTTTGCAAAGATGAGTTTCGACGAAAGCTTCGATCTCACAGCTTGAACGTATTTTCATCTTTATCCCTTACATATACAGTACTATCAATACATACAGTAGCATGTGTCCGGTATCACAAAAAAAACGACAACTGCGGTCTTACGATACCGTGAGCGAGCAGCCAACGGTTATCCCTGCCACGCGCGCGGCGGACAACAAAAGAAGGTCCAATCTTGCGTGGTTGTTTCGTAGACAGACGTGGTTCGGCGTGTTTTGGGGGTGCAGCTTGCATGAGTCCGACATTGAAAGCAGCATCATCCCTTTCACCTAGTAGCCCGCGTTGCTTCGATATGGCTGATTCTGCGTTCATTTTTTCCAGAGAGGGTTTGTCGTGGGTCAGGGTGACTCTTCTAAGGAGTCGCGGGTCAGGTCAGGGTGACCCGGCCCGACCCGTGAGGTTTGAAAGCCTCCTTTGACCTGACCCGGCCCAACCCGTGAGATATCGAACACACCCCTTGGCCCGACATGACACGACCCGCGAGAAAATGAAAACGTCATGACTTTAAAATCAGCGGGTAGGATCGTGACCCGTGAAAAACCGTGATTGTTGCCAGGGCTTTTCACGTGTCTGGTGGAGAGTCGGGGTAATCCGGCCCGACCCGAGCGATTTGAAAATCTCCTGACCCGACTCGAACCCGACCCGTCCCGTGATACTCCAAGCACTTCCTGACCCGACCCCAGTCGACCCGCAAGACTTTGATATCCTCCTGACCATGATCCGCGGGTCGAATCATGGAGAAAAAAAAGCCCTGATTTTTTTCCTCTCAAGTGACGACGGCGGGGTGAAGACACGGCTGGAAATATCCAAAATATGTTGTCAATTTTTTGGCCGGTATATGCCTGGGTTCCATTTTTCTTCGTGTTTTTAAACAACGTGACCGTTTACCAATGTACGCAACAGGCTACCAAATCGTCTTCTCATCGTACAAACATCGTTACACCTACCTCTTCTTGCCACTACTACCGCGCTGTCAAAAACGCGCTCTTTCACTACTCGTTCGACTGCCTGACGTAGCACTGGAGAGAGACGACGGAGACCTTGCCCCGCAGAAAAAAATGACTACCAGGTACTACGAAAGGCAGAAAAAAAACACTCGCCCAGAAAGGGTCTATGTACAGGCACGAAAAAACAAAAGGGCCGTACGTACCTAGCTGAGCCACAGCAACCTCTCTACAAACACACTGTTAAATTTATGAACTCTAAGCACGAGGAGACTGCAGCAGTACAGCAGCGAGATACAGATCATAAATCCCTAGCCGCGACTACCATCAATGACGACAACAACAAAAAAGTAGCAGTGGCAGCTCGCAAGGAAAGCCGACAATCTCACCCCTGCCCAACGCGCGCCGTCTGCGCCCTAACCAAATCGGGAGCTTCTCCGCTACAACGCCCGCCATACACCCACCCACAAAATACTGCGTGCGCGTGCAGTCAATCCGAGAGGAGACTCTGCAGACTTCAAGCAGAAGCGTTGAACCCTTTCGAGGACTTGACTACACTTGACTGTAGCACAGAGGGAAGAAGAAACAACAACAAAAACGCAGAGCTTCTCACGGACCAGGTCGAGTCAGGGCAACCCGTCCCGATCCGCGAGAGTTGATAACCTTCTGACCCGACCCGACCCGTCCCGTGAGATGTCAAAACCTCCTGACCCGACCTCACTGGACCCGCGAGGTTTTGATTACCTCCTGGCATGATCGGCGGGTCGGGTCATGACCCGCGAAAAAGCCCTCAAGTGGCGATTACACAGCATCGGCCATCGGGGGGGGGGGTGAAAAATTGCGTGCCCGACTTACAATGCAAGGACTCATACACCATACACGGGCACAGCCTGATCCTACCCGTACCGATGCGCGCGCCCTGACAGAAGCGGCTGGAGGATGCCTGGCTAGCTAGCTGGCGGTTGGCTGGCTAGCCGCAAAAGTGCTAGAGGACCGGGAAAAAAAATCCGTATGCATGCATGCGAGTAAAAAAATCGGCTGGTGGCTGGCTGGCTAGCAGCAAATACGCTACAAGACCGCAAGAAAAAAACGTACGCATGCATGCGCGAGTCAAATGATATCGATCAGCCTGACAAGAGATGTTGCAAGCTCCTCCAGCGATGACGCTGAGACGGGCAATCGGTAACCGACAGCGACAAATTACGCTCCGGAAGCAGACCTGGGTCCCCCTCGCCCCCCTCGCGCCCAGGTTATCTATGCGATAAAGATCGCGGGTTAACCCCTTGACTATTGTCCCTCACTAAAAATGGCATAAATCAGGCCAAAACATGCGTTGCCACGCGGCCAAAAACACCTGTCTCCTGAAGAATACTGGTCTCCTAAAAAATATCAGGTAGCATATTGACCGCGGTCAGGCCAAAGCAAGCTTTGACACGGCCAAAAACACCGGTATTCCTGTGCAAACCCTGTCTGCGTCAGTCATACCCGGGAATACCAGATACCTGGGTATGTCCCGAGTACATAATATACAAAAGTACGCTACAAACTAGGCCCTTGAAAATTTTCACTGAAGCATCGCCGCAATTGCCGCCTTCGGGTCGTTTACATTGGGGTACTTCTTGAGGGCGTGCTTTCGGAACACCCGAATCAGCCTGTCCTTGGTCTCTTGCCCCTGTTCGGCGAAAAACGAAACACGAGAGATCGTTGGCGAGAAGTGGCGAGAGAGAGAGAGTTCGTCGATTAGAGACGCGGGCGGGTTACAATAGCGTTACGTAGCACGTTCTGCTGAAAAAATTGAAGACACCAGGTATATATTTATGAATGGCCGGGTTCTTAACCATTAATAATGAAACTATACCATCCAATATGGGCAGGGACACCCTCAATATTTTACTGTTCAACATCGCGATGTAGCTTATTTTATTTCGCATATAGTTTGGGATTAACGAGGCCTCTATAACAATAACTCTCATGTGCAAGGTTGCCCTTCGAGATGCGGTTGGCTGGAAACCCCGGGGGTGTCTGCCACCAGTTGAAAAAAAGGGGGGGGGGGGGAAACCCTTGAAAACGAAAAAAAAACGTTTATTTCTTTAGCAAACCGCGCATACATCCCGGCAAGTAACACCGATCAGCCCCAAACTCGTCGGAAACATAATTATGGTTATTTTGCAAATATTTTCCCTTGCTTGTTCAAGCCTTGACATTTTCTTATCTACTATGAGCACTTTCATATTTCTTCAAATCAATCGGTTCTTGGGTACAGTGGGTACCCCGATTTAAGAGCGCCCCGTGACAACCCGAAACATGCGCTCTTAACTACGAAAGCGTTCTAAAGCGCTCTTATCTGTAGTGGGAAGTATACAGCCTTTAGTGTGGCGGGACATGCCGAGTTGGTCGCTCTTAACTCCCGAATGCGCTTAACTCGGGTGCTCTTAAATCGGGGTACCCACTGTAAAGGCATAGTAAGGGTATAGAGCTCCAGCCAGAAAGGGGCCTCAGAAAACAAAAGGGTGCATCTGCACCCATACATATGTCAAATATATATACTTACATTCAAGCGCCAAAATCGGCGCGCTTTGCGCGCCTTATTTTCTCTTACTGGTTTCGCGCCAAGCGAAGGTCGTAGACGGTATCCACGGAAACAATTGCATTCGTCACGGTATCGTATCGGAGGGTCGCCGCTTTCGCCCGAGACTCGTTGGAGCAGTACAGGTGTGAAAGGCGTGCTGTCACTGCTGTAGTACCTGTCTGTGCAGCTGTTTGGGTCATTTCCCGGTGATAAATATGAATATATATAACGACATACTACGGCATACCCGGGGTTTGTAAAGGTACTTCGTATGACCCCTCTACGGCCGCAGCCACGAATTGCTGACACATTACCCGGTATTAGGAATTACGGCAGTAGCCTCTATAGAACTGGTATGTGCCAGCCGGGAATACAACCGCACTATAGCGGCAGTCTGCACTACTCCGCATACTCTCACTATCAACACTTTTTTTTTTTTTTCCATTTGCGCCACCCGATTCCACAGGCACTACAGCGGGAAACCGGCACCACCCAACAGGCACTCTAGAGGGACCGTTATTCCGTATACTCTTACTATCAATACTTGTTTTGTTCCCCATCTGTGCCACCCGATTCCACAGGCACTACAGCGGGAAACCGGCACTACTCAACCCGCACTATAGAGGGACCGCTACTGCGCACTAGTAAATAACTCACATCCGCAACGACGCCTCCCATCTCCTGCAGAGAACGTCCGATGGCGCCCGCGTTGACAAGCATGTTGTTCGTCGACACCAAGAGCTCATTACTCACCTGAACCGTGCGGTGCAAACAAAGCAAACGTGGTACGGTATGAGGGGGCCACTTACGTGGTTACGGGCAGGGACCACGTGCACGTACGCACGCGCGATACCATTCTGTAAAAAAATTACGACCTCGCCCAGTTCCACCTTCTTTGTGATGGCCTGCAGGAGAAGGGTTTGGGTAGAAATCTCTTCGCGCCTGCTCCTCGGTAGCGTCTGAGACGGAGAGATGAGCTGCGTCATCCCACGGTAGGGTTTGCAGTTTTTGGGCCAGAACGGTTCTGGAACGGTTCTGGAACGGTTCTGATTGGTTGAGCCCCTTCAGTGTGGAACTACCGGTTAGTCTGATACTTTTACGAGTATATACCTGGTATTTGTTTTAGGACTAGGGCATACTAGTAACAAGTGTTGGTCGGATTGCGGGAACGAATGCCTTCGAAGTGTTTCGGGTGATGGTAATATATTGAGCTCCTCACGATAGGACCTCAGAAACTTCTCAGAAACTTCTCAGAAATTTCTGCTGCACCCCCTACCGTGATACGACTCAGCTGTAATATAAAAAAAATGAACCTCGTTCGCCAGTCTGACTGTTGGAAACCAAAGAGTCACCCAAACGCACGTCCCAAGCCGCCAATCATACGCAGACATGGTGCGGTACGAGAGGGCCGACCAAGTCACGAGGAGGATATTGTGGCACGTGTCGAGCCACCACCGCCTAAACTTACCAGCTATATCGCCAAAAAAACACCCCACAACAATCCCAGGAAACCTAACACGCAAAACATTACAACACCGCCACAAAAAACACAACACCACTACATCACCATCAACACATAGCATCACCACACCTAAACAGCACAAACACCACAACATGCACGCCTGCTACAATTGGGGTAGCACTTTTTCTTGCCTCAAACCTGACAGGGCTCCTTAACGCCTTCACAACTGGAAACCCTTTTTGGGGACAAATTTACTTGAAGTTAATATAGGGAGGGTTTGGAGGCTCTGAAGGGGGTTACCCATCTTCTTAACGCCTTCACAACCTGGAAACCCTTTTCGGGGACAAATTTACTTGAATTAGTATTGGGAGGGATTTGGGGGCTCTCAAGGGGTTATGCCACCTTCTCAACGCCTTCACTGCTGGAAACCCTTTTGGGGACAAATTTACCTGAAGTTAGTTTAGGGAGGGGTTTTGGGGCTCTAAAGGGGTTATAACCCAACATCGCTGGAACTTCATACTTTTTTGGAAACGTGTTTGGTCGTGTGTATACCTACTATGTAGGCCGTGGGAGTGTTCATCGGGTCCCGAGCAGTTCTAATTTGTGTTCGAATCAGTTTTTGGGTGGGGCTTATGGAGCCCTTCAAGTGAGGAAGGAGCTTCAGGAAAAAAAAATGCCGCGCATCCACCGTAGAAGGCGTGCACGACATGCGCTCAGGTATTCTTCCCTACTCCAGAGAATGATAGGAGCCTGCCTTGTGACGACGGGCTAGATTGTGATGAGCGGATGCGACAAAAACAGCGACAACAGCAACAACACCGCCAACACCAACAAAAACACAACAGCAGCATCAACAACAGACACAACAACCACACCGACAACAACCGCAGCACCACCAGCAGCACCCACAACAGCAAGACCCATCAGTGCCACCGCGACCACCAACAGAACATCGTTAACAACAACGCACCCGCTTCGCCGTCCTCACGTCCTCCAACTGCTCGCTGGACCGCTCCCCCTTGTCCCCGGCGACGACAACAAAAAAAAAACACATTCCGACACCAACACTAACACCATCACCACCAAAAAGAAAAAAACACCACAACAACGCACCCGCTTAGCCAGGCCTCCGCCCTCTTCCTCCTCCTCCTCCTCCTCCTGTCCGCCAACTGCGCCCGTGCCCATCGGATCCATTAGGGCTCGCAGCTCCCCGTTCCCCATCCGCCGCAAGCCGTAATCCGCCCTTGCCTTGTCGGAACGCTCCATTTCCTCCTGATAACCGGACGATCGACCGACCCCCGAGGAATGGTATTTAGCAGCACACATGCATATTAAAGTTTATTTCCTCGATACATATTGAGAAGACAGTACAGCTGTTGCTAGGGCCTCGCGCAGCAGGATATTTACAGACTACGCCATAAAACTCGTCTGGGGCTAGTCGGTAGTGCTTGCTGGAGTACTTGCGCGGTGGGCATATATATACCTATATCCTTAATGAGGACACACAACTCGTAATGCGCGCGATCGGAGTATCACACACAGCTTGCGAAGATGGATTTCGACAAAATCTTCGATCTCACAGCTGGAGTGTATTTTTATTTTTATAATATTATAAAAATTAAAATACACTCCAGCTGTGAGATCGAAGATTTCGTCGAAACTCATCTTTGCAAGCTGTGTGTGATACTCCGGTCGCGCGCATTACGAGTTGTGTGTCCTCATTAAGGATATAGGTCGGCGACTCCCCTTACAACTACAGTGTAGCTATCAGGGTCAACAGGATGATTTTATAATATATACCATGGTATATATGGCATATATACCATGGTATATATATACTACGCGGGCTTCGCCACGGCGGGCTGACGCCCGCCTGCGGCTCCGCGCATGCCCGTAAGGCCGGTAGTAAACGAAGCAGAGAGGGACCGCAGAAGCGACTAATTACTGCCAAAGGACACGGTGTAGCATTAAATCAATTCATAGTTTTGCAAGTATGAGGTGGAGCGAGTGTGGAGGGGGTTTATATATATATTGAAGGGAGAAAGCAATGGAACGGTCGGGAGGACGAGAAATCCACGATGACCGTATCGCAAGCCAGGTGCATGCGAGTACCGGCGGGTAGTATGGCAGTACTATAACAGCAGCACAAGTAATCGCCAAACCACTTCGTACCTCGAACGTACTGCTGCTGCATCATTTTTAGCAGTCCAACCACATCTACCTGGACCTCTCCTCTCCTCCCCCCTGTATGCGAGTACTCCTATGTATGAGTCATGAATTACGCAGCTTGCAACGTTGAATCTAGACTGCTCAACTGTTGGAACTCAGTATCGACCGCTCAACTTGTCGTACTCATATATGACGTATTTGAAATATTTTTTCGAAAAAACGAGTACAGCACACCCTGCCAGCCGGCAGCCCGGGCACGGTGCAAGCACGCCCGAGGCCTCCTCCGACACGGTCGGGGTCCGGGACCAAGACGAAGGAGTTTCGGGCCGAGGGGCGATCCTGATCGCAAGCTAGCACGGCAAAGCTCAAAAATACGTCCAAGAAAAGCTGAGGAGCCTTCTCCGAGCAGCACCTGCAATTTTCAGTGGGTACCCCGATTTAAGAGCGCCCCGTGACAAGCGTAAACATGCGCTCCTAACTACACAATGAATCTTATCTGTAGCGGGAAATAGCGCTCCTAACTACACAATGAATCTTATCTGTAGCGGGAAATACGTAGCTTATAGCACAGGCGGGACAAGCTGATTTGGCCGCTCTTACTCAAAGTCCTGAATGTTCTTATCCTGAGCGCTCTTAACCCCTTTAGAGTTCCTAAAATCCCTCCCTATACTAATTCCAAATAATATTTTCCCATAAAGGGTTTCTAATCGTACAGGCGTTAAATCGGGGTATCCAGTCCATTGTATTTTCTTCAGTTTTGAAGGGTTTCCGCCCCCTTTTCAACACGCGACACCGTCCGGACTTCAAGCCAACCACACCTGAAAGGGAGCAGGGATAAGGCAGGGGGAGCAAGTACCTTATTTTTGCCCTGCAGGTTTGGACACTCTCTCCCGAGTGAGTGACTCAAACTCCGTACATCACTGCGAAAAAGTCCTCAGGCGGTTTGGTTGGTTCCGCGCACCGTAGCTAAAACCATTCCACGCCGGTGTCATACATATCGCCTCCCCCCCGAAAAAAAAAAGAAAAAAATCGCCAAACTTAAGGCCGCAAAGAAACTGGGGAGTTTGGCTCGCGCGAGTGACCCCAACCCACCGAGAAATGACGCCCAAAAAGCTAGCCCCCTACCGTCCATTTGTTCAAGGGGAAGCTTGTTACTATCATTAACTTGTGTTCGTTGGTTGATAATTTGGAAATTCGAGTATAGACGAGAACGACGCCGGCGGCGCACGCAATACCTGCACAAAAACAGGCTTCAGCCAGCTTGAAAGGGGTCTCAATTATTAGGCGTGGACGCCCTCCTTCTACCATTGAGGTAGAGGTAGCACCTATTCGGCAAAAAAAAAAACTCTGAATTCGGGGACACTCCGTAACCCATTTCCAACTCCTGGTGTGTTTTCCCAGTCTCATCCCAAGTATTTTGTTCCCATGTCGGGAGTGCGCTGCTAAAAGGGTTACCCAATATAGCCGGAATAGCGCTTTGTCAAGTTTTATACCCGAGCCACGATAAATACCAGGTATTGTTTGAATGCTTCAAATACGTCAGCTGTGAGTTCGATTCATTTACTCCGGGCCGATATTCATTTTTGCAAGCTGCATCAATACTCCGGTCGCGCGTTGTAGATATACTGATCCCCTGTATTTTGTGAAGGGCCATGATGGCATCGTTCATGGGGTTGAACTCCATTGTTATCAAAAATCAGTTAGCGGATGGGGTATATATACATATACAGTGGGGGTACCCCAGTAAGGCGGTGGTGATGGTATAGAGAGCAAATAAAACCGCCTTATAGAGGAAGCCGCCTTCTTCCTTTCAGGTTCTGAGTGCAGTTCCCAAGTGGCTCCAAGCGATTTTGACCGCCTTATTGGGGGAGTCCCACTGCAGAGCTCCTGAAAGTGAGGAGCCTAAAAAAAACAGCGGCGCACCTTTGCCGTGTACTCTACACTTTGACAATAGGTACCCCGATTTAAGAGGTACCCCGATTTGAGAGCATTCGGGAGTTAAGAGCGGTCAACTCGGCATGTCCCGCCGCACTAACGGCTAGACGTATTTATTTCCTATTACAGATAAGAGCGCTTTGTAGTTAAAAGAGCTTGTTTCGGCTTGTCACGGGGCGCTCTTAAATCGGGATGCCCACTGTAGTAGAATGTGTCCACGGGGTGCAGAGTAAAAACTCGTTTTCGCGCAAAGAAAAAAAAAAAAAAACTCTAGTCTCAGTCTGTGACCATATAATTTGTAGATCTCAAGGACGAAAAACAGGACGAAAGCACTGGGTGAGCTGATGTAGTTGTTGGGTAGACAAAGAACAGTGAACGTGGACAGCTACGGTGTGGGGGGGTCATTTGAGCGGGCTATTTTTGCAGTGCCTCGGGGCCACGCGTGCGAGCGACCCCTCTATTCCGTTGCGATCGTGCCGTTCTGTGTTTGCCGTGTGTAATCTCAATGGAACGGTTAGCTACGCCGCACCAAACGAAGTGCCTACGAAAAAAGTGCTTTTCGTTGAGGTACAGAGCCACCAGGGCGAGTGGTCCAAACCCAGAAATAAAAAAAGGGGTGCCGTCCCTACGGTAGCCATGGTTCAGCGCTCCGCGTTAAGACACTGCACACGTGTACATGCCTGCGTTGTTGAACGGGGGTTTCCTATAGACAGCGGAGGCGTGATTAACAAGGGTCCACCAATGCAATGAACCGGACGGTGCTCGACCTGCAAATCTCGCGAAAAAACGTCTCCACAACTCACAAAGCCCCTGCCGCATATACGCACGTATGTCCGACGTGCGGCAGCACGAGCAAAAGGTGCCGTCAATAGGACGAGTCGCCAAGGAAACGACTAACCATGCACAATGGCAGCCTAGTATAACCAGGCGAGTGTGTTCTTCACATTTTCCCCCCGCTCCGCCTTACCTCCCGCTCCGGTTCTCCATTCTAGCCTGTGCGAAACCATGCAGGGAAGAAAACTACGAAGCAAGCGGGAGAAGCACCTTCATGCGACTCGACGAACACCTCACTACGCTTCGCGCTTGGTGCACGCAATGCTGGCCTGGTCGGTGAAAACCCGACATGCTCCGCCTTCCCGGCATTGTAGGTAAGCGAGGGTAAATGGCCCTGCGGAAAACGGACATGCATCGTAGGAAAGCTACACGCTCCAACCCCCTGTGTATCTGTAGTTACGTCTGTTTCTTTGTCTGTCCGTCCGTCCGTCCGTCTGTCGGTCTGTCTCCCTATCTGTCTGTCCGTCCGTCAGTGCATGCCTGTCAGTCTTCGTGAGTCAGCCCGCCTGTTTGTGTCTGTTCGTCTGTCTTGCATCTACCTGTACTGAAAACCTCTCTGGCGCATACCTTCGCTCGTCGTGTTTTCTCCACAAGGGCTAAGCACTTCTGCTCTTCCGCTTTCCACAGTTTTTTTTCTTCCTCCTGTGAAAGCAATGCAATCCAAAACAATAGGACCGATAAAAATCGAATTCAATCGCACCATATCGTTTTGTATCGAATCGAATATAACCAAAAAAGCACCGAATACAACCTCCTGAATCCAATCTAATGCCACTATTAACTATATAACCCGTTATCGCAGCAGTGTATCGAGTCCAAAACAACCAAATACAATCGAACCTAACCTCTTAGAGTTCAATCCAATCCCACAAACAATACCGATAAAACCGAATACACAATCGTATCGTATCGTATCGTGTCGTACCGACCACAACAAAAACCGAACCGAGCAGAACCGATAGAATCGTACCGTATCGAGCCGAACCAACTACGACCGTAAATTATCGTGTCGCATCGTTTCGAACCGAACCGAACCGAACCGAACCGAACCAAACACAAAAATCACTGAAACATAACCGAACAGACCGACTATAATCGTATCGAATCAGATCGAACCCACTCGATGCTCGACGCAAGCAATTTTTTCTTGGTGGGACAAAACCCGACGTACTCCGTTCCGGTTTGCAGGGATGCGAGGGTCAACGGTCCAAAGACAGGAAAAAAAAACTACGGTCACGCATGATACTGAGTACACCCTCCCCGGGTCCATGACCATACGACCACGGCCATTCCTGAAATGAGTACCCCCCCCCCCTCCCCCCCTCAACCCCCCGCCTACCCCCCCCTCCAAGAAAAACGCTCACAATCAGGGTCACTTGGCGCTCCTTCTCCTCAAGGAACATCCGCCGG